>UYYA01000533.1:0-49638 GCA_900624975.1 Angiostrongylus costaricensis
TATATATATATATATATATATATATATATATATATATATAGGATAAAGAATAAAGCTTTCGGGGCTGATCAATTCCTGAGAGATCTACCATGCATTCGACTTCATTAAGCATCGTTTGAGGTGACTGAATGCATATCTGACCTTTACAATGACTCGTGGATGTATCAAGCCAGTGCTGCTATTCCCCTGAAGAACAAGTCTAGTGATAATTCTCGACCCTGGAGTGATGGAAGGGTTAGTGAGCTTGGGGCGTGGAGATCGGCCCCACGTTCATTTCAGGGTCCCTCCGACCACTGCGCTATACGCGCCCATATAGATACATTTACATGTATCTATATGTATGGATGGTTGGAGTTCGGCTTCCAACACGTCCTTCAGCTTTTGGTCACTTCTTCATGCCTATTTTCATTTTCGATTTTAGTATTAGAACCGTGTCTGAGTAACTAATAGAAAGACCGAACGAAGGAATTGCCGAAAAGCGTGAAAGCCTCTTTTGCAAAATTGAGTGAGATCTCCAAGAAAGATTAAATTGCGTAACCAGCCAGTACCCACCACACTGGGTGCTCCCGTCTACGATATGAGGCAACGAGACGACCGGTGAGAGACCATAAAATCTCAGGTCACGCTGGACGTCATTGGAACCGAATCTAATGAAAACAGGCACAACACGCCACGAAGGCTGTTTCTTATCTCTCACGTATAATGCCAGAACACACTCCTCAGACGCCAATTTTCATGACCTTCTTGGAGCCGCAGATCGTATCAAGTTCCATGTGAACACCGTACAAGAAACAAATATCAAGTAAACCGACATACACCAACGAAACAACCGGAGCCTTTCATCCGCTGAGAAAATATACCGTCACGAAATGTCGATGGCGTAGGCTTTGTCATCTATCCTCCACTGTCCATCTCGTCAACTCGTATGAGGTTCTTTACCTTCACATGGCTGTCCACCATGCACGTTTAAAACATTGGTAGCCCCATCGTTCTGCATGATCACCACCTTCGCGCAAAGATTCGATGCGCCCCTAATCTGAAAAGCACTCATACCACGAAGAAAAAATCTTTCTGTGTATGAAGAGAACATTCTGAATGATCCAAACATGACTAACAGATTCAGGAAGACCCAACGAAAGACTTCAAACTTGTCGAAGGGCTTAGAAGTGTTGTGGCGAATTTGCCTTAGTTCCTCAAGCAAGATGATCAGATCGCATCTCCCTTACCACTAAGGAGTTTCTCGAGAAGAGAAGGAAATTGAAGCTTGTTTCTACTGCGACTTATTTAACGCGGCTACTAAGAAATGCTAGTTGAAGGAAGATCTACGTCGGTACAGATAAAAGAAACTGTTAGAGGCAGCATAAAAACGAACAAATCTGAAAAATGTCGTTAGGACTTGTGTGAGTATAATATTCAGTTGTCGGCCGCGATGAAGGAAGACAAGATATGACGAAGGAGCTCTTGTCGACCAAGGAGTGGAGCTCCCTATGTAAGAACTCTATTTGACTGCTATCGAAACGGCAGCACAAAAATACAGTCTTTACATCGACCTCTTACCATAACAGTAGGAAAAGAGATTCCACAAGGCGACATAACAACGCCAAACCTGTTTACTACCGCACTGAAATGGATAATGAAGTTACTCGATTGGAATGAGAAAGGCGTAGGTATTGATAGAAAATTCTTATCAAACCTCTGTTTCGCCCACGACATCGTCATTTTCTCAATAAGTATCTATGAAACACAGGTGATGATTAATGAGCTTAACAAAGCGGAAAGAAAGATCGGATTACGCATAAATCAGAAGAAAACTCAGTTTATGAAAAACCAATGGTGAGAAGGCGAACAGATTAAACTGGTTGGTTCTCTGATTGCAGAGACCACCTTGTAGGTATACCTTAGACGATCAATGAACATGGAGAACAACATGAAACTGGAATTAGAGACAAGAAGGAGAGCGACTTGGGCCGCATTCGACCCTCTCAAAGAAACCACCCCGTCAAAAACACTGGGCACTACTCACAGAGCGCTTGAACCATGTCTTCAGAGATATAACTGGCACACACAATATCTTGCCGATAGATGAAGTTTGATCACCGAAATCTACCTCATCTTCGAGACCAAGAGGAGTACACACATCGATAGCGAAGCATAGATGGACCGGTCATGTAATAAGAACGGACGAAGGATGAGCGAAGAAACTGTATTGTGGACAGCACAGAGAAGCAAGCAGCCCCTAGGACGACCATGTACACGTTAGGCGGACGTGTATGTTACAAAAATTAAACAGCTGTACTCGCAGCTACAGTTGCTTTACAAATCACGGTATGAGATTCGCACGTTCTACCATGTTTGAATCAAATCATCATGAACGACGATTGCGAGGCAAAGAAATGAATAGAAGATATGCTGGGGCCCGCATAACTCGTGAAGACGGGTCGTCCAGTATCCAAGTACATCCATACATCCATGTTCACGGTGCGGATCCCAGCACTTTTCACATTCGATTCTTTTCCTTGTTACACGTGGCCTCGGTTGCTGTTTGAGGGTTTTCGTTTCATCTTGAATGTTGTAGACTGCTGGTCGAGCAATTCTCGCTAGAGTCCTGAGATGGCCGGGCTGGAGCGTTCCCATCTGGATTGCAGAGTGATTTTTTCCCAAACAACCCTGGTACCAATTTCCAGACCACACAGGGATGAGAGGCCTGCTTGGCCCGGGGCGGAATCGAACTATCACCATGCTCGCGATGACGGATATCACTACCACTGTCCTATCCGCCCCCTCATATATAATATACGTATATATATATGTGTATACGTATACATGTATATATATATGTACATATATGAAAAACACCCTCGAAACAAATAAAGACTGCAGACTGCGGGACCTTACAATAACACACATACCAGCCGTAGAGGAACATAAATCTTTATCTGACGCACCAGAAAACGAAAAAATATTACGAATGGAAAAACCAGCAACAACATGCATTAAAACTGAAAATTTGAAAATATGTCCGTCTAGAAACGGGTAAAACAACGCCCACCGAATAAAAGCGACGGGATTTCAAAAGTTTACAATCTAACCGAAGAATTCAGGTTGGTAGTGATACTAGGTTGTTAGGAAATCAATGTAGGATTTTTATGTTCATCCTTTTCGTATGCGTTTTAGCAATAATTTCTTTTCTCCAACGATGCACTATTATGTATCAACGACAAGTTCATTCTATACACTTCCGCTCTGCACAGCTGAATTATAACACAAGGCGTGTTCTCGACAAATTTCATAGTGTAAAATGTCGTCACACATGTCAAAGCAGCAAGTTCTACGAACCTACTTTCTAGAATTGAAAGTCGGTCGTAGTGTAGCGCAAACTGCTAGAAACATTAACGAAATACAGGGCCACGAACTGTTCACGAATGTACAGCGCAATGTTGGTTTTGCTTAACGCTTTGTTATTTCCAAATGGACTAAATGGAATAGAAAACAACGAAACTTAAAGAGGTATTCTCTTTATCTGCATCAACCGTCTTATTTTTTTTTTAACAGAACTACTCACCTCCTTTGATAGGTCGATCCGCAGAACACATGACGCTTTCTTTGGTCCTGCGGAAATTGTATAGACAATGTTACCTTGTGTAATGCTTAAGTGGGAGAATTCTGTATATCCAGGTGTTGGAATTTCTCTGACGAAACAATCTCGACGATACATCAGACGACCGTTCACGTTCATTACCTTAACATTCATTTTACATTTTTTACATTCTACATGATCTGTTGAATGCTATTGGACCTCGTCGCACTCATCATTCACAATTGTTTCGAACATTTTTACGCGTTGCTTCGGCTATTGCTGAGGATTTTTCGCCTCCTTTATGAACGTCGTAGAGTGCTGGTCGAGTCGTTTCTCTTTGCAATTTTGAAAATAGCCAGGGCTAGGACGTTCCCATGTGGATTGAGGGAAAGCGTTGGACAAGGGATCGAATTAGCGGCTTTACTTCATGATTGACTGCATTACTACCCACTTCGCTATCTCTCTCCCTTTACCTTATTATTCAACCAAATTTAATGCGTTTTCATTCTCCAGTCACCACTAGGATTAACTGCTCGAATTTATTGTTACCTACCAGCACTCTCTAGTTAGGCTGTAACGAAACTGCCTTCAAATTGTAAAGATACTTAAAGTTTACGATGAAATCGTTCCAGATCATTCAGGATTCTAAACGACTTCAGCAGTGTTCAACTACTAATGTAGCACCATCATCACTCCGAAAACCACTTTCCCAATACAACACGAAATAAAAAGCAGTGGTAGATAATCAGTTCCTAGTTTAACTTTGCGTTATGACTAAAAAAGAAAAGGTACTATTCAGAAAGTTAGTGTAAATTTCAATCACTATCACGACGTCTTCCGAGTTATCGCCCAATCTGTTGACTCCATTGAGTTATACCTGTTCTAGAGAAGCTCAGAGTAAAAAAGTAGAAGACCCTTTCATAAAATCGCACCGATGCTGCGTTTTGTACTTCATACAACCAGTGCTAAATTTTTTAACTGTTATAGAATCTTATCTCTTCGCTGTACTATTGCACCCCTGCACAATCGCGACATAGTTGAACTGATTAATAATCCCTAAACTCGCACACACACACAACACACAACACACACACACACACACACACACACACACACACACACACACACACACACACGCACACAACTGTTTTCTCCGACTTCGTGGAGATGGTGCGGGTAGGCGAGCACAGTACGGGTTCTATACGGACTCCACGAGCCTCTCATCCTCTCCGGGCTAGGAATTTGCTACCAACCTTGTATGGGAACAGCTCTGCAATAAATGTGGGAAGACCCTAGTCGGGCCACAACCCCCTTATCTCCAAGTGGAAACACTATGCATCGACTATCTCAGGAGTAGGATAATTGACTCGAGCAGCATTCCACGACATTCATAACGAAGATGAAAATCCTCTAGCGGTTACCGAATCCACATACAAAAAGTTCGAAGACTTTTATGGACAATAGATACGTGTAAGCGAATCGAATGCAAGTGCTGAGGTCCACGCAGCAGACGAAGATGAGTCGTGTAAAATATATACAATAGAGTATGAAAAAACTTTCGCGGAAACCACACAGCGAGGAGTGGGAGAATACCGTAACATATGAGAAGAATAAATTTCGCCAATTTTCCCTTATTCTCTATAGTTGGGTGCAAATTCGTCCAAAAAGCCTCATAAGAACAAGCAAAAGAGACAGAAACTAACCAAACGAAAAGTCTATGAAGAACGTCAATAATTAATTTATTTATGATCTAAAAAAAGTAGCTTTGCAAATGGTCGTCAAGACTAAACAAGACCAAAACCGTACCCTCCTTTCCTGCAGAGAAATGGCCAAAGGGTGCATAAGAAGGTCCCAGATCCCTCAAGAAATAAAGGAACACCAAACAAAAAAATAATCAATGAATTCCTACCCTAGAAAAGATACGAGTAAAAAAATCATCTTTTTCTAAAAAAATAAAAAGTAAAAATTCTATATTAACAACCTCGTGTCTGCTTATTGATGAAAAACATTGGAAAATCATCTTTATTCAGAAACAAGTTGCGCAAAGTACCTCTAAAGGAGACTTTACCTGCTCACTTAATACCAAATCCTGGTTCCCTATTTCGAAGTAACACCTCGAACAATGATCAAAGGAAAAGAAAGGAATAACACTGGTATAGCGGACCTAATTTGAAACTAAGTAAGCTTTCTTAAACGTACAGTGTAAGATCCATTGGAAGCGTAAGGACGATCCCCAAACTTCCACAGAGGATAGCCGATCTCGCGATCCACGGGGAACACGTTTCTTTCCATGACTGGAAATCAAATCGTTGTTCTTTAAAACATTTCGAATTTTCTATACTACGATAAAAATAAAAGGAAATTTTGGTGAACTTCTCTTACTATAAGTTAGTCAGTTAATTGGAGGTAATACCGGACACACTAATCCTATGTTAACCACAACTACTTTTCGACTCTTGCATACTACTCACATCCTGGTTCGAGGTCCACTTCGTACAAATTCCAAAAATTAGTCGAATCGTTGATCATCATAAGTTTGTCCTCTGTCCAGCTTGGGCAGTAGTAATTAACCTATAAATGGATTGCATTAGTCTTGTTTACTTATATCATTAATTACCTAGACACGTCTGAATATGGCAGCTACTAATTACCACCTTAAAACGTAAATTAAATAGTATAAACATCCTTCCTTACTTGGACGGCCCTTCCTCACTGGTTGTGCAGGACCCAGCATAATCTCCATTTTTCGGAGTTTTGCTAGCTTAGCCACAGTGTTTCCCTGAAGTACCTAGGTCACCCAGGCCAAAGTTTCCCCTATGTCGTCACCACGACAGGCAGTCGCCGTCCTTGTTGATCAGAGAGAGATTTGCCATCAAGGTTTACTTTATATCATACTTTGATGTCAGGACGGTGGTGGATCCTGGTATTAGTTTACTCCTAGTTGAGCCTCCTAGTGTAAACCTCGCTCGAACTCCTTCTCAGCTTGGGAGACCCTGCCGGGAGAGGAATTCCGCACTGTGCATCGTAGCCTCACACCTAGGAACACCACCTGGCTAAGATGAGCCGATAAACCGTTGGGAGGAAATAGTATAAAACCATAAAAAATAAAAAACTTCCAACATTTGCAAACAGTTGCGAAGTTTTGAGAGTCTGTGTCCAAGTCGGTCTTTACGCTGACGTTACCGCTGCTTAGTACTATTTGTTTTTTTTTTGTAAAGAAGTATAACAGTGGCGTGGGTGCGATGTAGAGGTAGCGCAGAGATGTTATACCGACCCCCTTCCCAACGCACTCCTCCAAACCACGTGGGAAACTCAGCCGAGCCATCTCCAAAATTTCAAGGAACAACGACTAGACCAGACTAGACCGACTACGACATTCATAAAGAAGAGAAAGCCTCAAGCAGCAGCAGAAACAACACGAGAGATTTTCAAAGACCAGAGAATGACTTCGAGGAAAACGAATCGAATGCAAGAAGTGCTGGAAGACGCACAGTATGAAGGATCATGTAAAATTAAAAAACTGTGAAGAAGTTCAACCATCGTTTTGGAAGGCGTCTTACAACTGACATCGCGCGAAACCTCGCCTGTGACAACTCCTGTTTGGCGATTTTTCTTGAATCACATGATATAGTAGTTTCGTCTAATCCTTGATATCACTGCCTTTCACACCATTGTACGTTTGTTTTCAGTATATTTCTTCGATCACCAGCAAAAATCAGGACTTCGGATCATTTTGTTCACATGATTGAAATATTGATCTCGGAGTATATCGAAGAGAACTTTCCATACTAAGTGACAAAGATTCGTGGACAGTTTGTGATTTCCGTAATTCTGAAATGTGTACTAAAAGGAGATTACATCGCTTGGAATCTCCTTCCACAGTTTCCTTGTACAGCTTGACAAACTCAGACTCAACTAACACGAAATGGACGAACGAAAGGACAATAACGAGATCCCAGGATCGACTTCCTATCAACCTCGGCATTGGATTACAAAATCGTCGTTTTCTTTCTCAGCAATCTCGAGGTTGTTAAACAGCGATTCGGCGAACAGCTGAAGAAGGCGATTCTGCCGAAAGGCCAGCTACGGTTGTATTGTATGTGTGTTATTGTATGAAGTAAACGTAAGCTGTTTAACAACCTCGAGATTGCTGAGAAAGAAAACGACGACTTTATAAGAAGGAGATAGACCACATACATTATTTTTCCCTTCATGTCAACTTTTATTCAATTTTAATGAGAATTATGATATTCCATGTAGAGGTTGTGGTTTCGGTGTCGTCCCGTGAATGTACAAGAAAGTGAGGTGACATTACTCTACAACAATTTCAAAGACTCCATCCTCATGATTTGTTCTACCACTTCTTTTTAGACCACATTGTACCAAAAGTAGAAGGATGGAATTGTGTGACATTTTGAACAACAGCAGTGTTTGTCAATTTAGACCTCAATTATAAATAGTATGTTCAATGACATCGCGCTGTCGCGGTCGATCACACATCTGCACGGAGTGGTGTGCCACCTCAACAGTAGTACTGATTAGTACAGCACAGTAGATAAAAATATGAAGTAATTTGAAATTAACAAGCTCCTCCGTCAAATTTTGCACTGACGTAAATAATGAAAGCCTTACAGGAGGCGGAACTCTCTCAGTAGGCATCTTCCAATTCCACAAGTCCTACCGATTTTACCTTTTTTTTAAAGAAGTGGAGGTGGAAAGATGTATTTCTTGAAGAAGACCCATCAATTCTTAGGCTTTCATCGATTACATCATAATTTTGGAAGTACGGATCACCATTTTGGTTCGTCCAATAGTCCGAGTCAGTTACAGGATATCAGCAACCTTCCTGCATTCTTCTCTCCCAAATTTGCATTATTAGGAGAGTTTAAAAGGAGCGTTTTAATTGCTTTTAGAGATATCCATAGGTACCCGCTCGAAATCAACCATGAAAGTTGAAGTGAATAACACAAAAGTGCTTATCATTGGCAAGTGAAGAAAATCACCTTTTTCCCTGTTCCATCTTTAACAACAGTTTCATTACTGATAGTACCGTCGTCATGTAGCATGGCAAAATAGATTGACGTCTCGTCCCAAGGCTGGAATAGCAAAAATCCATCAAGATACAGAGCCCCTTATCGAGTATTATTAAAACATTTGGTTAAATATGAACGCCTACAAGAAATACTCGACACTGTATTAAATCATCTAAAACATAATCATGCAGATTATCAGTACACTAAAGAAAGTATATTTTGCACGCCTGCTTTAAAGTACGCGGTTAGAAACCTGGTCCTTACGAAGAATCACTCACCGTTATAAAACGCGCAGTCGATAGGCAAATGCTAGGAGAATTCAGTACCACACAAGTGAGAAGAAGGATCCAAAGCGCCAATTTAAGCATTGATCAGAAATCAAAGATGCCGTTCCATACGCCAAACTGTGAAAGATAGGTAGGGCCGGATATGTAATGCATATGAACGACAACCGATGGACAACAGCCGTTAGTAATTGGATTCCCGGATTGCCAAACGTACTGTAGGGACCTCGGGACCCGATAGTTAAAGTCCTTCACGAAAACTCTAGAAGAAAGATATGGTGCTCAACGAGTACGTGGCGCCAGGAGAATCCGTTGAGCCACTCTTGCACGCGGCAGGGAGAAATGGAAGGTTTAGTCTGCACGAGTCCGCACGAGTCACTCAACGTTCAAGAGAACGTGGTACAGATGGCAGGTAACAACATCGAATTGATAGTATTGATTCATACAGTAGTTAGCACAAAGTATCAGAAAACTGCTCTAGTGAATGCTTTATATTTAAGGATTTTAAATTGCGGCTGGTGAAGAACAAGCTTACCTGCACGTCCGTCACCAGTGAAAACTCATTTCCGAGACGTTTATCAAAATTATAAAATAGTACAGAGCTCTTATACATCAACTCAGCTAAAGTAGCCTGCTGTCAAAAATTAGCACTAATATGGCAGAAATTCGACTACAACGCAACAAATCTCCTCTGATTCATAAACGCCGTTGATTGGTCGAACTGACGACTCAGAAATGATTGAACTCCAGAACCCAATCAAACACCAAAAAAGATAGATTTTTGATACTGCACGTCAGCGAGTCTTATAAAACAGTCACCCAAGTGCACTGAACAAACATGGATTTAAGGTTAATTTCAATACCGTTTAATTTAATGGGTCACGATAACACCTTCGGCGGTCGATGTTTGCCTCCCACTGTTTAAAGCAAAAAAAACTTTACTTCTTCGCAGGAGTCATAGCGTCAAGATTTTACGCCCTATGGATCACCAACAAGGTACTCATATTACAATCAATGATAAAGGTGGAATTGTAAGAAGTTTTGCCAAAGAATATTTCTTGTCAAACGATGTGTACTCAGTTCACATACATTTCAATCCCATCCTTCAGTACTTACCATATTCACGTGATTCCACTGCATCCATACCAATCTCTTTCCATCGGATGAAACCCGTGGCGATGCGTAGAAATCTGCACCACTCGCCTGTGATAGAACATAGCAATTTACAATCTCATTCTTAAATATGACAATGTTACCACGTACATTTTTAGTCAACATAAATGAAATTTGGTCTTGGAACTTGTTCTTCATCTTAGAAGATAAGCCTTAAGTCTCTTTTACAGTATGATTAAACAGACAACAAATCAGAGCTATTCAAGTGACTTCTCAAAGCCTGACATGAATGCAGCGAAAAGACTCACGAAGGCATTCATAAACAGATTTAGTATTCAGTAAAATAAATATAAGAGAAGGAAAGTGTTGAGCAGTGGTTAAAGGTGACCGCAATACACATGGATCGACCCCTGCACCCCAGGCCTCCACTAAGCCCTCCATCCCTCCTGGGTCGCCAAATTGCTACCAGACCTGTCTGGGAGGATAGCAGCACTGGCTTGATACATCCACGAGTCACTGTAAAGGTCAGATATGCATTCAATCACCTCCAAACGATAACGAATGCATGGTGCACCTCTCGGGGATCTACCAACGCCGAGGACTTGGCCCTTTCTAACTACAACAGATCACTGAATTTTGAAATAAAATGGATAATAAGAAGAATGCGAACAAAAGAACCAACTTATATGTAATGCTGAGATATTTGCAAAACTCCGGACCGCAGGTGTATGCGGTGGGGAACGAACACGCGCTGTTGTCCTTACCGGGGAGCAACGCACTTCACCACCACACCATCCGGGTCCTTCGTTTTGCCTGTCTCTCGGCTAATTCTATCGATCTTTTCGCCATCAGCAATCACCCGTCAACGGGATTGATCTGGGAAGCCCAAATCAGCACTAAACCAAGTTAAGCTGAGAGACAGGCGAAACGAAGGATCCGGATGATGTGGTGGTGAAGTGCGCTGCTCCCCGGTAAGGACAACAGCGCGTGTTCGTACCCCACCGCATACACCTGCGGTCCGGAGTTTTGCAAATATCTTAGCATTACATACGAGTTATATTTCGCAACATACCCTGCCATTAAAAGAAAAAAGCAGTAAATAAAAGGGTTAAGAACCAACTTAAACCTAAAAATAACCCGTCGTATAAAATACCATGAGCACTTGAGGAAACTACGAAAATTGAATAAGGATGAAGCAAGAACTAACCACTACTTTCTGCTCCTTTGTCTTTCTATTAATTGAAATTATCCGATTTTCCGGATCGCCACCTCGTTTTTGATGACATTCGTTCACGCAAAACACGTGCGTGCCGGAGCACGAGAAATCGGAAAATCTGCAGTCAATAATAATTATGAATTTACGGGCCGCTTTTACAATACTATGGAATAACTTATTACATAAAATAAAACTTTTTTATTTTAGACCAGTCATCTGTCACATCCTACTGTGCGGATCCCAGCACTTCTTGCATTCGATTTGTTTCTTCGTATCAATCATCCACGAAGGTTTTCCAATACTCGCGTGTGGGTTCGGCTACTGCTTCGGGATTTCTCCTTTATCATAAATGTTGTTAAGTGTTAAGTGCTGGTCGAGTTCATTTCCTATGGAGTCCTAAGATGGCCAGGCTAGAGCATTCCCATTTGGATTGGAGGAAATGAATTATTCACAGACAAGTTTGGTACTGACTTACGGAGGAACGACCAATTTGTCGCACCCTGGGCAGCGTCGAGCCAGCACCGTGCTCGTGATGAATAGCTTCGCTACCACTGCACTAACCACATCTATTCCATAAAACAAAACGAAAATGAAAATAGGAGTAATTCTAGCTGGTTTCTGACCAAAGGCAAAGTTAAGACTTTTTCTTTAATATCAGGGGCGCAAATAGACCAACTACTTTAGTGGGAATCTTTAAATACTAGGTGTTTACCACGATGCGAACTATACTATGTGTTATCATTTAAAAACAATATGAAATGACCTTATGCGAAGTTGATTATACCGTTCCTCAGGCAATGTTCTTTTTGAAAAGACAATTTGTTTGATGTCATATATTGCAATGTTAGGAGCATCACATAAACGAAGTCATGCGAATGAAAGTTATGTATTAGGCGTTATCTCATGATGTTATGGAAGTGTATGGCTGAGTTGGATGCGTGTTAATCTGACCTGCCCAAATAGACTCCGAAGAAAGCGAAAC
This sequence comes from Angiostrongylus costaricensis, assembly GCA_900624975.1. NCBI lineage: Eukaryota > Metazoa > Nematoda > Chromadorea > Rhabditida > Metastrongylidae > Angiostrongylus > Angiostrongylus costaricensis. Next base: position 12,206 of record UYYA01000533.1, read on the forward strand.
CGGTGGAACGCCAGTTATTGTGGACAAATATGTACTAAGAATTTTATGCCTGCTCATTAAGAAAACAGTGAATTATGTCTGACAAATGTGGTTCTGCCACGACCGACTTTCTCTTAACCTCGGCATTGATCAAGTGATTTTCTTCGTATTTTTGTTGAGCAAACGCGAGGTGTTATTATTCTTTGTTCACGATTAAGCTTCACGTAATTCTACTTATAGAAGAAAATTATACTTCCACGTGATTTCTGTGCGGTTGGTCTCTACGTGACATACTTAGTGGAAACCTCATAGGAAGCGGCTCTGAGGAAGGCGAAATCCGCCGAAACGTCAGCTTAATCGTGAAAAAAGAATAATGACACCTCGCGTTTGCTCAAATGTGGTTCTGTTCATGGATATAGATATGCAAAATATATTGAAAATTAAAATGCCTATACAATCAATAATTGAATATAAAACACATTTTCTCTTGCTGTGGAAGGTAGGAACTGTATTTCATTCCTACCGGAATATTCGTTCACATGCGTCAGCAAGTTGAACTGGTTGAACATCGACAGAGATCTGCTCATACACACCTTCTACAGTGCTGTAAACAATTGACCCGTCGTTGAGTGGGATGAACGAGCCCCCACCGTATTCGTGAACTGTAACTCAGTTACAAACTACAGAATAGCTCAAAACATGCGAACAACTAAAGAGTATTGTAAAAGAATCCCACCACAATTTTGTACTGACTGTTGTGGAGCCCATCTAACCCGAGACTTCGACCGTTCCGACGACTGGAAATACAGCTCTCGTTTTCCGGTCGTACTCTGTTCTACCCAGAAAACGCCACCTAAAGGCATTTACAATGTCTAACTCTTATTTCCTGACGTATTCCGTTTTCACACCAGAGTACTATGTGGAAGTATTAAATTCATTTTCTAAAAATCAGAAAGAAACAACAGAGAAAGAGCTCCACCATAACTTTTAAACACGGAGCAGTGTGAAACATCTCAATAAAAAACAATGAACTGTAGATTTCCAAGCATACTTGGATACTTGGATGGCCCGGCCTCACTGGTTGTGCGGGCCCTCCCACAATCTCCACCTTCTCGAAGATTTGCTGGTTTACCCATTGTGCTACCTTGGAGTCTCCAGGTCTTCAACACCACAGGCAGTCGCAGCTCCTGTGGACCAGAGGGAGATTTGCCACCATGCGACTGGTTTGATACCAGGAGGTGGTGGATCCTGGTATTGGTTTACTCTTAGCTACGCTTCCTGATGGTGGAAACGCCGAAAACTCCTTCTCAGCTAGAGAGACACTGCTTGGGGTGGCGGATGGATCCCCCGGGGACCAGCCACGATGAGGCGGTAAACCATTGGGAAGTAAGGCAAAGTAAGAATTACTAAAGAATTACTAGTCTCATTAGGGGAAACGTTAAGGAGTTTTAAGCTCATTATACATTTCACTGTTTTCCATAATCTCATAAAATATTACGCTCATTATCGGATTGTGAATATTGATTCTTATCCGTATAATAGGTATACCTTCAGTGGCTTGTAATTCACAAATTGCCTTGCAATTTCCTTTGGCAAAAAGGTCCGGAGTGAGAATGCTCATCCAACTACCGTACGGAGCCACCGTCACCATTCTTTTGATGACGAATTGGCTGATACGTAAAAAACGCGTCCGCAAGAATATCTGAATAACACTTTAGGCAATCTGAATAGGTGGATATACGTGGACAAATATATCCATCTTACTCCATCTAAGTCTAACAGTATCTTTTTTTTCTTTTGCAAATCATGTCCAAAAACCATTCTATGACGATAGAAATACATGACCGAATAACTTGCACTGTGAAAAGTCTTTGAAATTGGACCATAGAAATTCACAAATTCCTCGAAAATGAACTTGGGCTGCGAACTTGCGAGACAAATAAGTAAAGAAAACAATGTGCACCATCAACTGCGCCTTCGCAAATAAGAGGTTTCTTGCTTGCAAACCGAGTTTAGTTTAACCCCGATATGAGTAATCAGTAATAATTTGTTCTATTCATGAGCTTCGTTGTTATAAAAATTCTATTCGCCAAGCGTCTTGATGCTTTCACCTTCTCTAGAGCAGTGGTGATCGGAGCTGATTGTCCACAACAGCTCCTTCTCATGACGTAGGTCGCCCTTGTCACATCAAGTCGAATCCACTGCAGTGGAGTATCAATCGAATGAATCGAGTTTCATTACTTGGCAGGGAGACTCGGAAGACCTAGATCACCAGAACCAGCGGCCTCGGACAATCGACTCGAATCACTAGAGCTTTGAAGAAGGAGAACACGCCAAAACGTTAGCCGAATAGAAATGTTGTAACCCCTTGTATTCGTCGGTGAAGGTGGTAAAACCAGAGATCGAACGACACTCTCAGAGCTAGTGAACATATATATATATATATATATATATATATATATATATATATATATATATATCAAGTAACTAACGTTAACAGTAATGCAGAACAGAAGTTGTTTTAAATTTAACACGACCAGTCACCACATGTATGACACCGCAGATTTCAGCACTTCTTGAATTCCACGCGTTTCCACGCATCTTTTCTATGAATATCGTTGAATGCTGGTTGAGTCGATTCTCCATCGAGTTCTGAGATAGCTCGACTAGAGCGTTCCCATTCGGATTTTAGAGACTGAACTTTTTCGACAAGTCCGGCAGCAATTCCCGACCGCGGATGACCGACGATAGATTCGATGAGCCTAGATATTTCCGGCTATGAGTGATATATCCCTCACTTCATAACGAATCTGTTGAAGGTACTATCCTACCACATTAACGATGAAAACACCCATAAACCAAATAAAGTCAAAGATATGCTTAATACCTATATAAAATTAAAATGAACTACTCTTTCAAACAGTGGTTTTAGAGGGATATGTGATTTCTACGTTTCTTTAATCTATTCATAGAAACGGAAAGAAACCGACGACGAAGGACGTACAACCAATGAAAAAACCTCGAACTAAGAAAGATTATTAAGGAAGTAAATTATGTCGCAACCGACAATATCAATGTACCCAGCGGAAACGTACATAAACATTTATCACAAAAAACGACAAGCGCACGGAACGCTTCGCGGAGAAGGACAACCATACATTTCATAACTCGATTGCTCAGATGATATTCAACGACTGTCGCTTCTTACGAAATCAAAAACGATTGAAAAACAAATAGGTGTTCAAGTACTGAAACTTACAAGCAACTGAAAATCAGGCTGTCATGCCAATAGCGGTGGTAGCTTCGAACAATCAACCAAAAGCTTTACTTGACAAGAAGAAAAAACCACCAGCTGCTTGTCTTCTTAGTTTCTCTACATTTAATAATAACATTAGGAATTCTACCATCCAAGAAAAACAAATTCCAGTTAAACAATAATTTTATAAGAATACTTAATCCACCGGTAGAATTCACTTTTTCTCTTCAACGGGCACTAAATGCTTTTTAAGATCGCACTCAAACCTACTGCACCCACAACGCTTATAAGTGAACAACGCAAAACCGACTCTTAATAATAAGACAACGCTCAACAGTTAGAAACCTAGCAATAATACTTAGTCGCGGACTTTCGTAACAATTTAAACAAAAACCCATAACAGAAGGGATTTCACGCAGCTAAGATGCAGCGGTATCGCACATTATTCGAACTTGATTCCTTGAGCCAGCGGAAGATCCCTACTGTAGTTGATTGTACAAGTAGACCTTAACAGAACAGCAATAATATAAGGTGTTTATACCGAAAATCAGAACAGTTCTCGAATCTACTATACCACTCTGACTACAGCAGGACATAAAGTAAAAAAAAACTAAAGCTATCAGCGTCGATCAATCCCTGAGGGATGTGCTATGCATACGACTTCATTAAGCATCGTTGGAGGTGATTGAATGTATATCTAATCTTCACGACGACTTGCGCTGGCCTGCCTATGTGTCGAGTTACTGCTGCTATCCTCTCACACAGGTCTCGTAGCAATTTACCGACCCCGGAGTAATGAAAGACCCGGTGGGTCTGGGGTGCGGGGGTCGATCCCATGTGTACTGCAGGGATCTCTGACCACTGCGCTACACTCGCCTCCACCAGGACAAATCCACAGGAAATCTAGATGCATGTTGTGAATGAAAGAGTCGTCTTCGAGATAATAACTACGCACAATATTTTTGATCTCTAATTTGCGCATAGAATCGGTTCATACTTAGAATTTGTACAAAAAATTATGAATACCTATATGGATAATTCAACAACGTATCCTCATAAGAGAATGGCCTAGAAATCTTAGAAATACCATGATAATTGTGAATGAAAACATTTCTATCCACCTTCTCATGTACTGCTTCCAAGAATCGGATCCGGATTCGCGACCCCCACCAGTTTCTTTCTCGCCACCAAATGCTCCTCCAATCTCAGCACCAGACGTGGGAATGTTAACATTCACAATACCACAATCGCTACCTCTCGGTCTACAAAAAAAATTGTGAAGAAAATTCCTCACTGGCTCTCAAAAGTGAACAGCAAAAGATGCAGCAAATAAACAAAATGAAATATTAATCTAAAAAAAACGAAGGATAGAGTATAGTCATATGTACGGCATTTTAAAATTCAAAATATCCAGCAAGAAAAGGAAGATTGCGATTGCCAGCTCAACTGGAAAAATATATTAGTGATAAATATTCGACAAAGGTTGGCCAACTGACAAGGAGTTTCGGCGTGTTGAATTGGGATGTATAATGACCCCTAGCATGGTCTCCTAAGCTGAGAAGCAATCCAAGATGCCCATCCAAAAGTCCAGCTAACGGTAGGGCAATGCCAGAAATTAATGCCATTCCGGCAAAAAACACAGTCACTAACTGGTAAATAAATACGACATGGGAGAACTTTAGGACCGCTTCCAAGATTCCAGGGAAGGAAAACTTTGCAAAACTAAAAAATTGTCAGTTAAGCGGAAATTATTCTGGAACCGATACGAATCTTCGTGATTCGTGAAGAGCCACTGAAATAGTTAATTAAGCAGATTACGGAAAGAACTACTCCATATTACAAAGCGAACACCTTCGGGGGAATACTTGCGAAGGGCAGAGACAAAACGGGTGGCTCAAAACCTTCAACTGCACAAACTCACTCAATCAATTCTGTTAGCATGAATATTTAATCATTGTAGTACAAACACAAAGAATTTAGCTCATCGTACTTTAGCAGCAATTCAGTTAAGATGGAGAAGAAGAATAAATAGTTAACAGTAAAGACGACTCACCCAATCCATTTGAAGACATTTTGTATGTTGTTAGTGAAAAGCGACGAACTCAGACCTTGAGCCACCTGAACCTCTTAGGATAAAACTCTCATTGGAGATCAATTGCACGACTAGGTAGAAACCCTCCTCCTCCATCTTTGAATATATTATACAAGTATTGTTAAAATATCGATAGCTTGAGTAAAAAGTCCTTAGAACTATTCCATCGATAGTTGAGAAATCTGAAGACATTTGCAACCAAAACATTTTGTTCAAAAACAAGTAATGACCAAAATACCCAACCCCGTATATTGATGAAGCGTGCAATACTTATCTCGTTGTTGAATTTGATAGCTTCGTCCAGGTCCTTCACCTTGATAACGTAGAGAATTGGCGCAAAAGTCTCACGCATTATCACTGGAGCGTCATGGGGAAGCCCAGTTACAATTGTAGGTAGCACAAAGTTTCCATCTCTCTGTAGAATCTGTAAAAACACTGAGTAAGAGAAAGAGAGAAACGCAGAGCAAGGGCCTCCGTTGTGAAGTGTAATACGCGAGCCCCGGAAAGGATAACCGTGGTTCGACTTGGCCCATGGTCCATGTTTTGCGAATATCTCAGCATCATTATGGTTTTATTTCACAAAAAATTACTTCCCAAGAAAAGGACTCCGTTCCACTCCTCCGAAGTCCTTTCTAGGCATAAATGCACAGACGAGAAAGTGGGCTACTAATTTGGCGAAACATAGCATTGAAGCAAATCTTAAATGTAGTATCGTTGTCTTGTTCGAATTCCAATAAATTTCCAGCGACAGTCAAAAAACACTTTCGAGAGTGTATTTACATAAATCTGAGCAAATTCTATGCGAAAATACATCACTTATAACGTTGTGATTCGAACCACCCATAAGCTCCCGCCCTAAAGACATTAGAGGTTGAAAAGTAGTTAGCTGCATTCTCTCCAGCTACCAAACAGGCTTCAACCGTTTTCTAGTCAATTCGAAAACGAATATCTACGTGTATAACGTACGCTCACTGATCTCCTACAGGGATCTCACACCGATTAAACGCGAGGCAAGATGACGCGCTCCCAGATGGCGGATAGGGGTTTAATCGCGGACAAAAGTGAACTTTGCTTTTCTGAGACACAGGTGGATCCTGGGGATGGACTTCCTGTTTCTGCTGCACTGATTAGGCACATACTTCTTGTATTTACGAGGCGTAATAATGCATGCGTGCGTGGGTGCGCCCTCTTTTATGCGAACTGCATTCTACTGGTCAATTCGGCGAAAAACCTGCAATCGAGTAACAGAGAAGTATTTTGGGAGAGAGTCGGTTAGAAGTCACTGAGAAGTTACCTAGTTAGGAGCCCGTACACTCCGGAAGTGACTGGCAAGCCATTCTTCAGTATATTCAGCCTCCACGTTTAGAGCTCAGCAAGTTATACGTAAGTATCAAAAGCTAAACACAGTAAAACAAACCGGACGAAACAAGACCAATTTTAGTGAGAGTGATTCTCGTCAGTGTTGCTCTAACACTCGGTAACTAGGTCACCAATGCGGACGAGGAAGTAAGCCGCAGGGGATTAATTCAGACTCCAAAAAAGAGCCTATAGTTTTGTTGTGGAATCTCATGAAGAATTAGAATAACGTCTGATTGCTAACGATATATCTTTCCTTAAATCATATGGGCAAAAAACTAAGAAATGGAATCCACTATGTCGCCATAAAACCCATAAAACTCACCCTTATAATCTCAGAAAAAACCCCTTCTTTCTAAAAAAAATGTGAAGAACACAGTTCCGAAAAACCAGATAACCTTGCAAGTTATGTTATGCCGCAACTGATTTCTCTGGAGCAGCTATTTGCAATTTTGTCAGTGGGCACTCAATTATAGCAACCTGTAGAGTAAGCAGCAGTAAGTCCATAACTAAATCTCCGCTTTACTCTACGTAAGCCAGTAGTTTCCAAATCACCAGTATGAGAAATATGTAAATGGGTCGTCGTGCACCACGTCGCTAATTACTACATATCACATAAAAACATGGGTAAAGAAAAATCCTACTTTTCCTCCATATTCTACTTTACCACCGGCTGCCATCACTTCATCAACAGCTGCCTAAAAAATTTTGATGAATTAAACGCAACGCTTGCTATTCAAAAAGCTACTTGTGGGAAAATCAACCTTATACTTCAGCACAGCGGCTTCATTGTGAAGCGGACCAATGATGGTATGCGCTTCAAGAGGATCGCCAATTCGTGGCTCAAACTGGGCATACGCTCGCTTCAGGCGATCAACTACAGTCTCGAACACAGATTCATGCACCAGAAAACGGCGTGTTGTTGTGCATCTTAATAAAATCGTTCTAAAGAAGGGGAAAAAACCCAATATATGCATGTCGCTTCTTCCAAGGATCATAAAACTGGACTGGAATGTATACTAAAAATTTCTGAAACAAATTTTTTAATATATTGCAACTATTTTCATTGTTCAGCAATCGCGAGGTTTTTAAACAGCATACATTTACTTCCATAAAAACACAATACAATACAACGCTAGCTGACGTTTCGGCAGTATCGCTTTCTTCAGAGCCTCACACTTGGGTAAAAAACTAAGGGCATATGCTGTGTCCTGTCTGCGTAGGTTATGAAAGTTTTTCGCTGAGTAGATTATATAACAGTTTGAGCTTCCCAAGCCCTGAAGAAGACGAAACCATCGAAACTTCAGCTATTGTGTATTAATAAATACTGTAACATTAAGCTCGTGTTTCCTCACCAAGAAGGAGAGTAGATCATTGATCAATGCCGAGGTTAAAAGAAAGCCGGTGTTGGAATTTGCTACAATGGAGACTGCTAGAAACATGTTTCTCATTTGAAGGGCGACAGAAAAGCTAGTGAACTGGTTCTAGGTTATATCGATCGGTCGCTAATTGAAATTCTGGATTCAGTTTACTGAGAATTACTAGGACTATAATTCTGAACGATAAAATGTATTGATAATCAACGAAGATCTTCTTTTGATGATCTACGCAATCCTTTATGAACAGCTTGGGACCAGATATTTGGAAATTTGGATGGCTCATCTTCACAAGTGATATGATACTCAAATGTTATTTAAATGTTCAAGTCTGATCCTGCTGTGATTAGGCGGCATGTATATCTCCCACGACGTGACAAACTGTGACTCGAGTCGTCAACCACATGCGACTATAATCAGCTGTTCTAAACTTCCTCATTGGAAGTCACGAAAAAGCGGCTCTGAAGAAGGCGATACTGCCGAAACGTCAGCTAGCGTTGTATTGTATTGTGTTTTTATGGAAGTAAATGTATGCTGTTTAAAAACCTCGCGATTGCTGAACAAGAAAACGACATATTCATATTCCAATGCCGAGGTTAAGAGAAAGTCGATCCTGGGAACTATTTTCATTGTTCCATATGAATGACACCAGGAAATTTAAATAACAATCAAAAACTCTGAGACGACACCTCTGCCCAGCCGTGCCCACAGCGGCGAAGACAGTAGCAGGAATAACCATATTGAGATCTGCATCATCATTTACAATAATTGCGTTGTTTCCACCAAGTTCGAGTAAGAGCTGCAACAATAGTGATAGTGAAATTAACTGTGAAAGGGTAGCCACTTCAAAAGTCACAGTTACAACCAAACAACAGCAAAACAGACGAAAATCTTAGTAGACCTTTCCGAATCGTTGTTGAACTTGTTGCCCAACGATACGTCCAACTTCGGTTGATCCAGTAAATGATACTAAGTTTACTCGCTTGTCTTTCACCAAAGCTTGTCCAACGTCAGCCTACAAAGCTTTTGAAGGATTTGGATAAGACAATAGAGGTTCGCGAAATTCACGAGATACGGTACAAAACAAAGATCATGTAGTAATAGACTTCACAATCAGGCACTTTGGAGTGCAATCTAGACGAGTATAATTACAATGAAAGAACAACGCTGTAGAAAATCTGGGAAATTCCAGAAACAAAGTTTACCTCTCCACAAACCAAGGAACACAATCCTGTAGGAAGGTTGTTTGCGCGAAGAACTGTTTCAATTAGCCTGCAAGAATAGTATGAGATACGAATTCTTGCTATGTTGGTTTCAAAACAGTGGATGAATTTTCACTTTTTATTCTGTGCCTACCAAAATTTTTCATGGCAGGGTACTATGTAGAATACAACCACAACGACGCTGAGATATTTGCAAAACTCTGGACCGTAGGTGTCTGCGGCGGGCGAACGAGCTGTCACCCTTTCCAGGGGCTAACGCGTTCATCACTGAACCATGCGAGTCCTTCGTTTCGCCTTTCTCTCAGCTAGTAGCTAGTGAATAAATTTGACTTCATAAGTGATACATTGATCCTATGCCTACTTAGTGACAGCGATTGCAGTCAAAGGGGTGGATGGTGCGGGTTTCCAAATCACAGAGTTTCCAGTCACAAGTGCCAGTGCATTATTCCAACCGTACACGGCACATGGAAAGTTGAATGCGGAGATCACACCGACAACACCTAAAAATAAACCTTAGTAAGAAAATAGCTAACTGGTTTACAGATAACTGTGATGCTAAGAAACTGTTTTTGAGAAAAAGTTTGAAAATTATGAGATTGAGAACATGAGGACATGCAAAGAAAACCACTCACTACCAGGAATAAACGTAGAGGTAAAATATTAAGTATTAAATAAAAAGCAGACAGAAAACTTACATCTCTATGTGATCCATTCTATATGGAACAAAAGCGCCTTGAGCCCTAAGGCTCTCAATTACGCAATCATCATTAGCGACGTACCGAGAGGATTCCACTGCTCTAAGAGAGCATGACCCGGTCTCTCCGACGGAAGAATTTGTCCATTGAGTGATCGAGACAAACCAGTTGCATAGTCGCATATATCAACGTATTCCTGCACTTCTCCAACTCCTTCAGCGGAGATTTTTCCCATCTCCATAGACACCTTAGAGAAAAATCTTCTGTGATGAAGTGTACTGCCCAATACACACGACAAATCCAGAAAGGCTACTTACTAGTTTACCCAGGTTCTTAATTTGAGAACGAAGCTTCTCACCAATCTGGCGAACAACTTCACCACGTCGTGGAGGTGGTACATCACACCATTGCTGAAATTCGAGAAACACCTTTAGAACCGTAGAAATTCGTCAACCCACCATTAGATTGAAACGACCTATCCAAATAAAATTCGAGTGACATTCCACATAAATCCATCATTGTATTAATTATGAAAGGAGATTTCAGTTTAAAATATCTAAATCCACCTCATAAGCATTGCGTGCCTCATTAACAGCAATCTCATAGTCTTTCACTGTTCCATTTTGAACCTAAAAATGTTCGAATTCTTCAGTATGATAGAACGAGGTATTAGATGGATGAAGACTTTCACACAAAAGTCTTACAAGTGGTTAACATCAACCCAAAGTGGGGAAGGTTCACGGCAGTAAATAGTAAATAAGCAGTGCGTAAATAGCAGTAATAAGTAACTATACAAACAAAATCCTCCCAACGGTTTACCGCCTCGTCGTGGCTGGGAAGTGCTCCAGGGTGTGGGGTTGCGATGTACACCAAAGGGATTCATCCTCCCAGCAGAGTCTCTCAAGCTGAGAAGGAGTCCGGTATTTCCATCGGGGAGCCCAGTTAAGACTAAATCAATACCAGGATCCACCACCGTGCCGCCGTGCTGGTATCAAACTAGTCACATAGTGGCAAATCTCCATCTGATCGACAATGGCGGCGACCGCCTACGGTGGTGACGATCTAAGGAAGACTTTGGCCAGGGTGACCTCAGGATTCCAGGGAACCACAATGGCTAAACCAGAAAAAGTTCGAAAAAAATGGAAGTTATACCAGGCCCTGCACAACTAGTGAAGATAGGCCATCAAAGTATCCAAGTATACAAACAAAATACAACTCACATTAGCAATTGGCTTGTTATTTGCTGGGCACACTGACGGCACAACTGAACCCGTGGCGGCCCATTTACCATGAAAAACACCGCAGTTGTTCTCCGATAGGCCGAGTTCCTTGAGGAATGCGTATTTAGCGTCGTTGATAAGGAAGGAAGCCATTTGTCTACTCTGTAAGACAGCTCGTCGAGTGCCGAATAACACAATTTTCATCATCATCATAATCGTACACGATCACCGAATACCTGAACAAATGACGATGATAGAGGTAGACTAATATAGAATACAAATGACACGAAACTATGTAAAACGACTATTGACTGGATGAGAAGGAAATGGAAGTGAGAGGTGCATTGAAAACTGGAGACCCGCCCGCCAGTTCCCTCCGGCACATTCAAGTGAAGTTTCCCTGTTTTTTACGAGGTAGTTGTAGAGATGGAGAACTGCATTAGAGATATGGATTGATGGACAAAGGGAATAAGTTCTTAAACCGGTATTCCCTAACAAAATCATCAACGATGAACTTGAAGAAGAATTCCCTATATCCTCATACGTTTCGGATTAGAAAAAGACGATTAGCAATAAAAGCATGAATAATGCAGACTAGTAATGAACAACATATCCTAAGTAGCATCATGTATAGTATTAAACAGCACCTACAGAAGATTTCTATCACCATATTACTATTTGGAAAAGTAGTTTGTTCCATTACAAAGATTTCCAAACTAACTTCATAGATACTTAACTTACTTGAATAGTTGTATGCAGTAAACATAAATAACGGGAGGCAGATAGCACAATGGTAGTGATGTCGGTCATTACGACCGTGGTGATAGTTCGATTCCGCGCCGGGCCAACCAAGCCTCCCATCACTCCAGAGTCGGGAAATTGGTACCGGATCGGTCCGGTAAAAAACCATTCTCTGCAATCCGATTGGGAAAGCTGCAGCCCGGCTGCATCCAGGACCCCAGGCAGAATCGACTCTATCAGCATACGAAGACGTTAATCGAAGGGAAATCCTTAAGCAGCAGCTTAAGCCACACGTAAAAGTTGCAAGACCTTCGTGGATGGTGCATGCGAGGAAACGAATTGAATGCTGGGATCCGCACCGTAGACGTGAACAAGGGTCAGATAGAAATAAAAAAATCATAAATGACATAACCTAGCATAACATCTATGACACAAATCCTGAAGAGAATCGTCATCCCATTTTTTGTAATTTATAGCTATTTCACTTTAATACTTTTCACTTAATTATCGAGCTACTTTATTTAGATTTATTCCCAAATTCATTGATTTTCTCGTTTTCCGTTCTTCCACAGACTGCCGTCAAACATGACCGTGGTAACCCTCACTTTTGACTTATCTCTGAAAGTACCACTGAATATTTCGTTAATTGTTTCACAGCCTATGTCTGGTGTTTGCTTCTCCCTATTAACATGAATGAAGGCATTATCGAGTTTAAATTTCCCACAAAGGAAAAGCCAATTTATTAATAGGGAGGAAAGGAAGAAAGGCTCAAATTTAGAGTGATAACCTCAAATACGGCGGCCAATTACCGAGATGGGCTAAGCTGATTGACGCGCGTGACATGACTTATACTACATACTTACACAACACTTCCAGCAATCTCTAAACAGTAGAAAAAAACAAAAAGAAGTAAAGGTTAAATGAGTGAAAAATAAAAGACGAGTTTTATGGTTGGTTTTCGGGTTTACAGTCCAAGTTCTGTAAGTTTTATTATGTAAGGAAATCGGTATCGGTACTCGACCATAAGCCAAACGGGGTCTATTTGAAAATAGAATATCAAACCATGTATTCTTTCTTTGATAAGCCTACACGAGGTTGACAAATAATTTTTATTCGGCTAACTTTTCGACGTCTTCGCCTTAATCAGAGCCGATGATCAGAGTCGATAGTCCACGGTTCTTCTTCGTCTCGACATGGCGTCTTTGCCTTCGCATCGAGTTGAGTCTTCCTCAGTTGACCATCTCTCGAATGAAGCATACTCACTGGTGATGCCCTCTTGTGCAGGATGCTGATGGTTGATAGCTGTGGTAGTCCGGTAATAGCAACATGTTTTTCCCGGACTATCAATCCTGCAGAAGTCGGTATCATTATGAGTTGGCAAACAGCAATAACAATATTTCAAAACCGACTTTCCTTTAACCTCGGTATTACTAATCAACATGTATTCTTTCTCTGACGAGCTTACACGAGGTTGATCAGCTCTGATGAAGACGAAGACTCGAGATTCGAGAAGATGGCTCATTGAGGAAGACCTGACTCGACACAAAGGCGAAGCTGCAACGTCGAGACGAACAACAAGCATGGACCATCGACTCGGATCACCGACTCTGAGGAAGACGAAGACGTCGAAACGTTCGCCGAAAACAAATATCTTTATAAAGCTCATGTAAGCTCATAAAAGAAAGAATACATGTTGATAAGTGATAAGGTTTTGTGCTAGGAGAATTTAAAACGAGCACTGCATGGGGACATTGGAAAACTCACTAAGGGATATGAAAACCAAGTTACCTAGAAGAATGAAAAGAAGGCTTAAATGTAGGCCGACAACTTCAAATATGGAGGGCAGCCACCGGAGTAAGCTGAAATGAAAATGGCTTCTAATGTGAATGATGCTATTGTGGAGTTAATATCTCCCACAGGAACTGAACAGAGTGCAAACCGAGCTCCATCCATACTCCAAATGTCCAAATGTTCATCCGAAACGGAGATGGTGATTTCCTTTCAGCAAACACTAATGATACTCAAGGGTGTAACTATGCCAAAGCAAGATGAAAAACCGGTTTAATTTTGAAAATTTCTAGATGAAAGTAGGCTTTAGACACCACGTAATAGAACTACAACAAACAAACTCGTCAACAACATCCTAACTGAATCTCAATGTCATTGAAGGACCCAGCCGATGGAGAACTCTTCACCCCGGTACGGTAAGAGCATCTCTATAGCTGTTCTGCTATGTATCAACTGGGCTCTTAACATCTGAATCGAAAAAAATTAGCAATCCGTCGTCTCAGTATCTTCCTCATGAGCGCCCGGATAAGGTGACCGAATGAGAAAAAGTGCTCAAATCCATCAATATACTTTCAAAAAAAACTGATTCCAATTCTAGAACTTCTTCTAACTAACAAACTAACCGTTGACTTGTTTAATTAAGAACTTAGAAATTCTAAAACTAGTTGATAAAGTCCTATTAACCTACTTTTTTTAATTCCTGTTATCCAGCAGTAGGGTAAAAAAGCTCTAAGGCTCCCAGCGTTGATCAATCTCTGAGAGATTTGCCATCCATTCGACTTCATGAAGCATCGTTGGAGGTGATTGAATGCATATCTGGCCTTTACAGTGACTCTCAGTGTGCTACCGATGAACCCATGTTGCTATCCTCCCAAACAAGTGTGGTACCAATTTCTCGACTCCGGGAGAAGGCTTCGTGAACCGCGAGCGCGGAGATCAATCCTAGGTGTGTATTGCAGAGCAACTCCGACCACAGCGCTACACGCGCCACACCCGACCGGTAATTTAGGTAAACATTGTTTCCACCTTCATAATAAATCTCCAAACTTCTGTGCCAGTTCACGTAATGTCTCATTGGTATATTGAATTTTCTTGTTACTGTATAATGTTTACGTCAATCAAAACCGTTGTAGGACTTTCTATCATCGAGTGGCTCGAGTGACATGAAAACATGTACTTTCTGTAGTAGTTCCCACGACCAACTATCAATTAACCTCGGCATTGATCGAGAAATTCATTATTCTCTTGCAAACACAAGATTGTTACTTAAGTTACCTGTTACTTTCAAGTCCTCCCAACGGTTTACCGTCGTATCGTAGCTGGAAGGTGTTCTTGGGTGTCCGGCTGCGATGTGCAGCTAGGGTATTCAGCCTCTGATCAGGGTCTTTCAAGCTGAGAAGGAGTCTGGTGTACCTACCAGGAAGCCCAGCTAAGAGTAATCTAATACACGATCCATCACCGTCTTGGCGTCAAACAAATCCCATGGTGGGAAATCTCCCTCTACAAGGGCGGCTTCTGCTTGTGGTGGTGGCGACTTGAAGCAGAATTTGATAGGCTGACTTCAGGACTCCAGGGAACTACAGTAGTTAAGCCAGCAAAACTTCGAATTTGGTAAAATACTGGCATGGAATCATAGCAAAGATCCACTGTTACTGTTCATTCCGAGAATTTCAGAAGCAACCCAAAATAAATTTAGATTTCACGAGCCCTTATTCTAGCTCCAGTGTTGGGCTTGACTTCTACCTACCTTTAAATCCTTGTCGTTTAGCCTGTTCGTCCCGCTTCAAGAGTTTTAATGCAATTCTGCCTTCCACAATAGGCATCGTTCTATTCGAAACGTTGAGTGGATGGTAGATGGTTTAAGAAGTAACTAAACACAAATTGAGGAAAAAGGCAGTGATTTGACATCAACCTGCAGTGGTTTGTAAACTAAGGTACTCAGGACAGTTATTTCATGTAAAAGGCCGATTCGTGCTTCCCAGATCATTCCCGTTGACGAGTGATTGCCGATGGCACCATTAGGGTAGAAGACCGGCTGAGAGAAAAACGGAGCAAGGGCCTAGGTGCTGCACTGGTTAACAAATGGGCCCCAGAAAGAATACTATTGGGTTCGAAGCTGACCTAGGATCCGAGTTTTGCAAATATTTCAGCATCATTGTGGTCGTTTGACATTTAAGAATTTCATGTAGAAGCCGTATGAGACATATATAGTGGTAGTCAGAGCTTGCCCGCGAAGTATATGGTTGGTTCGACCACACACCATTTGACTAGCGAAGCGTCCCTCCTATCAGAGGTCAGCATATTCCTACCAGAATTGTCCGAAAGGACAAAAAGACAATACGTTGGTGGGCCTCGTGATTCTTTGAGTAGACCAAATATTGAACCCATCCTTACAATGGTTAGTGAGATCGGATGCGTGATACATCCCAAAGGGAAATCAATTCTGAACGCTTTATTGTCTAAGGTTCCATCTAAATTAGTTCCATCATTGACCATCATTTCTTTCAGGCACACTGGCTAGTGACGTTTACTTGATAGTAGTGAAGCTGATAAATGTCTAGAAACTATTGGAACGACTATTTTTCTTTTCATTAAAGTAAAATGATCACATTGTTTGTCAAGGTGAATCGTGCAAAATCAAATTCATCACAGGCTGAAAGGGACGTACACTGAGAAATCTCAAGAACATTACAAGTACACCAGAAGCATTAAACATTCGATGACTGTAAGTAATTCACGCCAATTATGTAAAAATCCAAAACCCGAATTCAAAGAGTAAACTAACAGGGTTTTAAACGTATATGTCAACATAAATTGTCATTCCGAAATGAATTTGGAAGATGGGACTATGAAGAATACCTAGACGTAGACCACATAAAGTACAACATTTTAAACATCTCAATTACAGTAAGTTGATCTTAGTATTACAAACCAGAACTGTTCTCAATGAAATATTATACAGTATGCAAAAGAACATTATGAACTCAACATTAATACATGAATTATAAACAAACATCCAAGAGTTACCGTTTGAAGAACTATAGGCGCAACGAGTTAGTCTCTCATCACAAGTAACACGTTGCTAACGATCCTACAAGATAATGCAAATATCTACAAGGATCAACTCCAAATGAAAATTGGTAGTCCATGACCATACAATAAACGTTAGCACAACTATGCTTACATGTGACTTATCTTTTCCGCGAAGAAAAAGTCTATAAAATCGTTTTTACAAAACCAACAATAACGTTGGCAGCTAAGAGCACCGTCCCCATAGTTAAAATGATTGAAATTATTTGTTGACGATGCCTAAATGTGACGATCCATTACATAGCAATCAACGAAAAAACGATAAGGCATGTTATAAAAAGTGTTTGTAATTAGAAAAATAACTAGCCAAATATCAAAGAGGAAAAGTAGATCGCGAAATCGTAATGCCATGAGGCCTAGTGAAGTGTCAATCGAACAATCTATCATCATTACCCTATAAACCAATATTCCGCATAAAGATACTCTACTCCTTCGCACCATTGTAGTTCTCATGGCAACTAAACTGCGTTTGTAATAGAGGTCTAGTCACCGTTACTCTAGTGGAACTCGATATCAACGGAAAAACAAACGCCCAAGAAAAAATCACTTAAGATCTTTGCTAACTAACATGAAGAGTAGTCACATGTTCGTAAGAACTAAAAAGATAAAACTCTCGGCGTTGATCAATCGCTGATGGATGCGCCATGCATTCGACTTCAATAAGCATCATTGGAGGTGATTGCATGCATATCTGACTTTTACAATGATTCCTGGTAGCCTACCGATGTATCGAGCCAGTGCTGCTATCGTCCCAGACAAGCCTGGTACCAACTTGCCGACTCCGGAGAGATGGAAAGCTTGGTGAGCCTGGGGTGTAGGAACGGACCGATGTGGAGTGCAAATCACCTCTAACCACTGCCCTATACGCGTAATAACGGCAAAATAGGAGTCAGAGGGTTCGACTTTGGTACATATGGACCATTAAACGCGACCCAAAAAATCTAAACATAGATATGACAGTCCACCAATAGCACTGGCCATGTGGATAGGGACATCATGTTTAACGAAATGTTCTACAGTGTGGTTTGCATCGGATTCTACAATGTTATTCCTGAAAAATTGGTACAACCAGAAAAAAAAACTAAGAAGTCAATTTTATCACTAAATAATAACAAACAGGGAAATAATACGATACTAATGAGCTCCTAAATGAATACCACACGATTTCTACAGATTGAGAGAAAGCTTACAATTAGCAACCCTAAGAACTTCATACGGAAAAGTCCTGCTTTATTGGAGCCGAAAATCACACCAAATTTCTAGCACCACAGTGCTCTTATCGATAACGATAACGTGGCTAGGCCCAAATGGAACAGAAACTGTTCGACTATTACCCAAAACTCGGTATTGACAACGTAGAGTGAAGGATTCGTCCAATAATGCTACACCAGTAAACAATTTTCTAAATAAGCTTTCAATAATAGTCTGTAATTCTTCGATTACTAGAGTATTCGGTAACTATGGGACCTAGAGACACTAAATATATAGTAGTTTTCTTCGGTGAGTGTGCAAAGCTGTGTTCAAAGTGATTGAAATCTTGGTTTGGAGTTTCTTTGTTTGGTTATGGAGGCGTCTGGCCGATTGGATTGCTATCAGCTTGACCTTTCCAAGCTCTGAGGAAGGCGAAATCCGCCGAAACGTCAGCTTAATCGTGAACAAAGAATAATAACACCTCGCGTTTACTCAACAAAAATACGAAGAAAATTACTTGATCAATACCGAGGTTAATAGAAAGTCGGTCGTGGCAGTTACTAAATATATACATATATATACACTTACTTGAACAGCCCCTCCTCACTGGTTATGCGAGCCCCAGCTTAATCACCACTTTTCGGAGATTTGCTGGTAAAGCCATTATAGCTCCCTGGAATCCCAAGATCAGCCCGGCCAAAGTCTGCATCAAGTCTTCACCACCACGGGCAGCCGCAGCCCTTATGAATCAGAGGGAGATTTGCCACCATGCGACTTTGATACCAGAACAGTGGCGGATCCTGGTATTGGTTTACTCTTAGCTAGGCTTCCTGATGGAAACGCCGGACTCCTTCCCAGCTTAGAAGACCCTGCCGGGGAGACGAATCCCTCCGCTGTACATCGCAGTCCGACACAGGAACACCTCCCAGCCGCGATGAGGAGGTAAACCGTTGTGAGGATACATATATACACATATATATATATATATATGTATATGTATACATTTGCATATATGCATATACATGTATGTGTATGTATACATATATATATATGTGTATATGTATGCATACATATATGCGTATATACACATATGTTCACATATATGTGCATATATATGTATGTATATATATATATATTACTTCGGCTGTGGAAATTATGTTGAGCCATTTAATTTCTCCTCAATATCTCTGGTGTTCGAGAGCTTCAATGAGTCTCAGTGAAAAAGAAAAGCAAAAAAACCTTCCTTAATTAAAAACAGAACGCCATGTCATCGAGGCAGAATAAATACTTGCACTTTATTGATTTCCTCCATTTCTTTCCTCTTCACTTCCTCAAGGGTTTTAATTCCAATTAACAAAGATTACTACTTGGAGAGTGTTCCTTTAAAGTGAAGAATTCCACAATTCTGGCCACAATGCACTAAAGGGTAGTGCAGTGGTAGTGATCCCGTTCATTATGCACATAGTACAACCTACCCAGGCATTGGTTTGACTTCGTTCTGGTCCAACCAAGTGTCTCATGTCAGGAAAATGGTGCCAAAATAGTCTTGCAGATCACTCCCTTTAATATGTATTCTTTCGTTAATAAGCTTACACAAGGTTGATAAACAATCTTTATTCGCCCAATATTCGACGTCTTCGTCTTCATCAGAGCCGATGATCCTAATCGATAGTCCACAGTTCTTCGTCTTCTCGATGTGGCATCTTCATCTTCGTATCGAGTCGAATTTTCCTTAGTGAAGCATCTCATGATTGAGATGTTCTCGCCCGGCGACACTCCTTTATATAAAATGCTGGTTGTTCATAAAAGTGATTGTCCGATAATAACAAATTGTTCTTTCCTGACAATCCACCACTCCGTTTAATCCAGGCGGGAACACCACAGCAAGGCTATCTCAGAATTCCAGCGAGCATCGACCAGCATTCAACGACACTCGTGAAGAAGCCGACAAAATCCCCAAAGCAGCAGCCAAAACCATAAGCAATTTCAAGATTTTCACGAACAGGCGAATGCGAAGAAACAAAGCGAATGCAAGAAGTGCTGAGATCCGCCCACTGCAATACATGTGGTGTCAGGGCATGTAGTAGAAAACAAAAAGAAAGTACTGAAATTAAAAAGATACTGCGGGTCCTGCCTGTTCGTCTCCTTAATTCTCGTCAAGTACAAAAACGGAACTACAACGAAAAAGCAAAATCGATAAAATAACTACTGCGACCTATGACCCACCAAAAAGTCTGTTCATATGCATCGTACCATAACTAACAAATCAGGAAAAGTTCTGGTTACACATCATGCCCATCATGCCCACTTCTGCCAAGTACAAAGGATGACGCAGTTGCATGCGTGGAAAAAAATCCAAAGGGTTAATACCACTCTATCCTTAGATTTTTATTCCTAGTTTTATTCTACGATAATCCGCAGAAAGCGCACTGGTTTGAGTTGCCATGCATTGAACGCGTGGTTGACAGTTTGATCCCACTCTTGACCAACCAAGCATTCATCCCTCCGAGTCACAAAATTTCACAAGGACTAAAGTTGTATAGGAAAACTATTTTTAATCAAAAAACCTTGAAACTGCTTGTGATGAAAATCTGCTCTAATAAATAGACACAAAATTTAAGACATAGTGAAATAATAAGCTAAAATAAAACATTATCGTCGAGATGGACCATTTAACTGAAAATGAGAATAAGATCAATAGATTATTGTTAAACGTACCGTCTTGAGAACACTTTACACGCCCAATTAACACACGTTATAACGATATATTGCCCGTCTAGTGCATAACAAGGCACGCTGTTGAGTAGACCAAGAGCCAGCGATAAAGTGAAGAGATATTTAGGAACGAGTTCCACTGATTCTGCCCAGTAGTGTGGAACCCATGAAAAACGGGCAACTAGTGGATCGATTCGTACATACGTGATTAGCTAAAAGAGCTAAAGATTAACGAAGCAAAAGCATGATCAAAGTGAGATAAACCTCGTCCAAATTCCCAACGTACAAAACCGGTCTGGCATGGTTTCTAACAGAAATGCGAGCCAACTGTGTACCATTGAACAATGCTGCGAACACGCATATCCGCTCTTCGCCCACTCCATCCTTGAATACTATCTTAGTTTTATTTTCAATTAATGTTAAACGTTTGCGTACACTATAAAAAAGCAGATTTGAAGGAAGTACTCTTTATTTAAGATGTGACACCCCTACTCTTCTAAAGTAAATAACAGAAAGACTACATCCAATTTCTCTAGCAAAACCAGGTAAAGATCAGCAGTTATATATTGGCCGATCTGGTGGATAGTAAACGATTCTAACATTAACAGACAAAATTCCTACTCACATACGGTTTCCTACGAACGTTCACTACCTCAATGCAGCTGGATAATGAATTTCTGGGTGTCGACCTGCGATCAAGCGTGGCTCTTCAGGAAGCCATGCGAGTAAACCAATGCACAAAGTATACCGATTGCCTGTGATGACTACCTGAGAACGTCCAACAAGGCTACCTCGAGGATAACTAATTAGCAAAACAGGAAGCTAACCGGTCTAGCGGACATCGGCCAATCTCGGTAACCCTCATATTGCGTGCTCCCGCATATGATGTCGACTGTTGGAACAACAATTAAGAAGTGATAGAAGTGATGAAATATCGGACTGGAAAAGACGTCAATGAACCCAAATGTAAACCAGACTTTCACGAACCGCCATAAAGGCAACTTTTTGCTCTATGCCTACAACGTGTAGTGTCGGTATAAAGGCGCGCGTGTAGTGCAGTGGTTAAAGTCACCATAGAATACACATGGAATGGATCCCGCGCCCCAGGCTTACCAAGTCTTCCATTCCTGTGGGGTCGGCAAATTGGTACCAGACCTGTCTAAGAGGATAGCACCACTGACTCGACACATCGCTAGGCCACCGCGATTCATTGTGTAGGTTATATAGGCATCCAATCACCTCTAAGCTGCTGAATGAAGTGGCATGCATAACGTATCTATCAGGAACTGATCAACACCGAGAGCTTTTTAACCTACAAAACGGGAACAGCCTCGTCAACCGCCAACCTCTGTCCTCTTCCTGGGCCCACAAGTCACATCAAGCCCGATGCGATCTCCCTACAATAGGCAAAAAGCAAGGAACGCTGCACACTTCAACTAAATGACTATTTTCATTTATAAAGAAAAGACCCATTCACTGGATGTAGTTGCCGAAGATTTTGGCGACCAGCCTTCTGTTAGCCATCTCATTATAACTCAAATGAAAAAGTTTTCGATCATTTGAAAGTTATGCATCTTCAATCTGCGTAAAAACAAACACCAGTATCACAAACTGCTCTTTCTCAAAGTGCACCTGATGAGAGCTATTTAGATGCGTTCTACTTATTAGCTGAAGAGGTAGTTCACACGAAATGTCCATCTATAAATTTGCTGTTGAAGATTTCAAGGTCACAACAGCAGAAATACAGCGAAAGTGGATACAGCATCAAGAATTATAAAAGAGGAGACCGCAATGAAAATAGAAAATTTATTGTGGCGCCTCTTTTCAAACCAAACCTACTCCAAGAAAATCTACCCTTTGAAAAGAAGGAAAGTTCCTGTTGAATATGGGCAGCGGCAAACGCTACGACATATCACAATGTCACAGATAGAATATGATGGCTCTTTCACACTTTTATATCATCCTCTTGTTGAATCTCATTACCACCCTCGTTATTCAAATGCTCGATTCAGTCACACGCTAAAAAAAACTTCGTCATTGTGCATGAAGAGAAAGACAAACTAAGAATGCTTAAGTTCTCCAAGCAGAATCTTGAAACTGAATATCTACCACCTAAGGAGCTACCTGAAAAGAGAAGAACAGTAATGCACCATTCAAGTTGTTTACAAAGATTACCATCGATGTCAGAAACCTTGTATGGAGTCCAGCCGGTCAACAAGTTCGGTCTCAACAGGGTTCTACTGCATGAATTACGTCCAGATCATGTGCAAGGTTATAAAAATCGGTCGGAAACACCATGTGCCTATTGTTCTCTCAGTCGACTGTGAAAAAACGTTCGACAGCGTTGAAATGAATGCGCCCCAATCAGCGCTCGAGACTAAGGTTCAACTGATATATGACCATGGTTACGGATGAACTTCCATTATGCATCGCAATTCACTATACGTATACATGACCTAGCTACTGTGACAGAAGGTATACCTCCGATATAAATGCTTAATCACTACTATGCTAATTATTACTTAAAAAATGGAAAACATCTGCTCTTTAGGTTCCCTTCACAACAACCCAATCCTTCATAGGTCAATACAACGAACAACCCGGATTTAGTTCAAATTCAATATAACCATATTACCTTGCAGCGCACTACGACTTTTCAAGCAATTGTAATTATTACTATAGAAATTCTCGTATGAAATATGCCATGGAGACACACCAATCAATCTCCATTTTGCAAAGCAAAAAAACAAGCAAAAAACACCTCTGCGCAGATTGTTGTGTTGTTGCAAGCAGGTTGAGCAGTAACGTACTGAGCTGAAAGACAACTGAATTGTCGGGAACGCTTCTGCTTTTCGTAGACCACTTCGGTTGGCTAAAAATATGAAACCTCGAGCACTTTTGAGACAAAAACGAAAGACTTGCACCTAACTAAAAAAAATCTGAATGTTTAACCAACTTCAATCACATTGACACGAAGCATACGATTCAGCGAATGCGCTTTTGTGACGAAATTCTTAACTGTCACTTGTAATATTGACTCAAAACACATGTGAGCATAGGTGATGTTTGCGAAATCATCACAACAGTGCAGTTCGTCCAACGACATCGATGTCTGTAAAATAGGTAAACCTCTTGTGTTGTAAGTAGGGGTACGCATAGAAGAAATGCATTATAAGACAAAGATATATAGCAAAAACGAAAGTGTGTTCCAAAAACAAACGTGTTAACGAGCAGAGAACGTGAGCTATGAGTTAGCTATCTAGAATCTCTACTAGTATATCTAAGCCTAAACGGAAATATACAAGACAAAAAACGAATGAGTGAATGTAAAACAACCGACCTTAGTAGCTAGCGATGCATCGATGACCGAACGTGGGACACAGCGGCCTTGTCTCACCTTCTCCAGATGTTGCACACATTCCCGCCAGTCCTCATGCTTTCGAATAATGCAATCATCAATAGACACTACTACATCTCCAACTGACAAGCCACCCACACCATAAAGACCAGAGCGACTATCAACACCTTGAGTGCAGCAGCCTTATGTGAGCATCAATATATTCTTAGAAACTACCCTTGCTGAACCATTGCGAGATTGGTATAAGCTATTCGAGAACACGTCCACACTGGGAACAACATGGGTGGTCCCAATGGCAACAGCATGGCTTTGAGGAAGACGAGGTCGAAACGTCAGCCATCCAACAACAGCAATGACGACAGCAACAACGACAACAACATAACAACCTCGCATCGGCTCAACAAGGGCAGTTCGTAAGAACACAAGTAAGAACATAAGGCAAATGTCGACTTTCTATGCCGAGATTTATAGAAAGTCGGTCTTTTGAGTTATTACGTGGACAATTACTTAAAATAAATGTCAAAGGATAGATTACAATAACCTCTATAAGAAGAAAAAGAATTTGGACTCAAAGTCAATTAATCTGTGGTGGTAATCTGACCTGTCACAGTTACTCCTTGACCTTGGCCAAAGAGTGGAGAAAGGATGTAAGGTGTCCAAATGAATATCAGATATGCAATACCGGCTAAAACAAGATTGTGCCAAATGCCTCCACCAAATACTTCTAGTCGATGACGAGGGTGGCTACGTCCTGAACCACGGCTACTACAACAAACCTGAGGCATGGTGTACAAATTTTTCATGTGAAACCTGAGATAAACACACTCAATGACTCTTGGTCGATGTCGGTAAATGCTCCAGGATATAATCCTAACAGAAATAATCCAAAACCATTAACACGAATGTTGTATGTTTTCGCAGCCGATGAGTGACCCAACTACAAAACGTACTAAACACTAAATGGAACAAAAAACTCCTCGATAGACAGAATAAAATGTGAGAAACCTCGTGTATTACAGCTGCTATAGCTAAAACAATTACAAAAATCGGTATATGACTCCAAGGCAAGTTCACTCCAGGGATGATAGGCACCAGACCTAACAAATAATCAACCAGAACTTTTAATCGGAATTCAAAAAACGATTGACAATCCTGGATCCTGAAAAGAATAACAAGCTAACCTGTTTCTGCTCCAGCTGAACCATCTAGAACGTCGTATTCCTCAGTTGGTGATGGAGGAAGATCGTTTATCCTTGGTGTCTTAAGAGATAATAACACTCACCAATGTACATAAAAACATTAGATGGCCTTATACATAATAATAATAATTTACCACCCCACGGCTTGAAAGTAAAGGGAGTTGGTGTTCCTGGATGTCGAACTACAATGTGCAGCTGGCCTTAAACTTAAAGAAGTGTCTTAGAAAACGAGAAGACCAAATTTTCCACCCAAAACCTCAGAAAACAGTAGACTAATGCCATCAACCGAACCCTTCCTGGTAACAAAATAGTCACAATGTGGCAAGTTTCCTCTGATTCACATAGGCCGGTGAATGTTGTTGTTAACTTAATAAAGCCCTAACACGGCTATCCCACTACGCATCAGGGAAAAAATCTAACCCTTCTAGAAAACTACTAGTCACATGAAAAATGTTGTGGAACCCATAAGATTACTTCTGAAGAATGACATTCATATTGAAGAATACCTAAGATCAATACCTCTGATTGAGTGAGCGGTGATATGGGATATGAACTAGATCGATATGGAACGACTTTACGTCGAATAGACAGCAAGTAGGAAACATCTGGAATATTTAACAATAACAGCACAAAGATTGAGACAAGTATACAAACTCTCTCCAAAATATATTTCACAGTGTGGATATCTACTTCCATGACCCCTTACAGAGTCAGAGAATGAAATTCGCAGAAATTTTTGACACTGTGAAATTAGTGTATTTAATAATCGTTTCTGGTCGACTCACCAAAAACACAACAACACACTACGCTCAGTAATATTAAACGCATCATTTGACCCGCTTTTTATTTCGCACAAATGTACACTCCAAGTGTGGAGGAGATAAGAATAAAGGATAAAGCCCACGAGATTGATCAATCCCTGAAGGATGCGACATGCATTCGACCCATTGCACCGGTAGAAATGATTGAATGCATATTTGGTCTTTACAATGACTCGCGGCGGCCTATTTGCAGATCCCGGAGAGAAGGAAGGCTCGATGAACGTGAGGAGGGGGATCTCATGTGGTATTGTAGGGCTCCTCCAATCACTGGGTTACACGTGGAGGATAGGATAAAATTTTTCTGAAGCTAGTAACTACAAAACAGTTGAAAAGAGGAGTACAAGAAACAAACAAGCTAGACTATCAAAAAAGAATCTTACATCAGTGAGCCCACCTCGATAAAGAAGATGAGAGAGATATGCCGTAATCCCAACCAAACAAAAGAAAGCGGTCATTGCTCCAAATGAGAACCACAAAGACTTAATCTTCCGTGTTATTAGGATGTCATTTGAGGCCGGTAGATAAGCTCCTTCATTATAACGTGCTACATACACACGTAACTAAAAACAGTTCGAAATAAAAAAAAGACCTAGATTTAAAATGCCTTTCACTAGGTTTTGAAAAATACACGCCTCCAAACAAATATGCTCGACGAGCACAAAAATGGTTTCGATCCTTATCGTTATGATTAGAAAGCAATCACATCTTTATCACTGTGACTTCATCTAATATCCCGTTACCTCCAAACAGTTTACTGCCTCATCGTAGCTGGAAGGTGTTCTGGATGTCAGGCTCCGATGTACAACGGGAGGATTCATCCCCTAAGCAGAGCCTCTTAAGCTGGGGAGTCCGGCGTTTCCATTTGGAAGCTCTGCTAATAGTAAACCAATACCAGGGCGCAACACCGTCCTGGTATCAAACTAGTTGCCTGGTGGCAAATCTCCCTTTGCTCTACAAGGGCGGCAACTGCCTGTGGTGGTGACGACATGGAGCAGACTTTAGCCAGGCCGATCTCGGAAATCCAGGGAACCACGATGGTTAAACCAGCAAGACTCCAAAAAAGTGGAAATTATGTTGGGCCCGCACAACCAGTGAAGAAGGGCCATCTAAGCACCCAGGTCAGTAACATCCCGTTAAGCTGAAGGTTTTAAACTGTGAAGAAACGAGAAAATTTCAAAAATCATTTCACTAAATCGGTTTCTACCAAATACGACACTAACAAACCTGAAAAGGGCTAACTTCCAAGCCGTATTTATTGGCGAAGTTCATGTAAGGAACGAAATTCCTTACTCGGAGGACATAGTCAAGCAAAAATATAGAGCTCCACGAAATAAGGAAATAACTGAGCGCTGCGGTGAAGAGCATCGATTTTCGAAATCCCAAATGTCAGCAATGTTTCCGTCTCATGGCGACTGTCTATCTAGCAAGTTCTGAACTGAAAACGACGAAGATCATCGTGAGTCAAATGTAAGGGTTACAGGAGAAAACTAAAGCGTTTATCGGAAAAAAGAATAACAGAACCGTACAAAGTACAAGATGGCAACAATATAAAAGGATAGGAAAACGAAAGAAGAAACTATACACGAGCAAGCAGGTCGAGATTATAAAGAAATGTGAAAAGCAGTCAGAGATCCTTCTTGGCTATTGAGAACTTTAGTGATGGGTCCATAACTATTTGCCTTTGCTTGATGAAAACCTATGGTATCCATTATGGACCAGCCATAAGAGTCACCACAAAGAAAACTTTCCGATGTTTAAACTCGCAAAAATCTCTAAAATAGCAAAAACTAAGGCTTTTCTTAGACATAAGACCAGAACCGCTTTCATTCGTTTGATGCAAGCCAATATGTGGTTATTGTGATTTGCTCAAGTCCAGAAAAGATCAGGAAATTGTGAGAAAACATTGTGGGGAACAAACCTGTAGAAGTTAATTTTCTGAATGTTCTACATAAAATCTAATCCATACGCCATTTATAGAGTAACAGAAAGTTAGGAATCGCAATTTACAAACTCCGTTCATTCTAGGTTTCGTGTAGGTGGCTCAGACACATAGTTCTACGTAAAATTCCGACCGAACATCATCCCTGAGTCATCGGAATCTCTGTTTCGTAAGCCGACGATAATCTATTTCTTTTCATGAAGAACAGCACTTGCCCAGAGGAAGAAGAATCACAGCAGAAAAATTCCTTTAGATTATGATCCAAGCACTTTCCTGAAGTGAAAATGACCATCCAGAACCAAGAAACACGTTTTGCGGCTGAAGTCCGGAAGAACGTGGTACAAACACTAAACATGAAAGTGGGAAACTAAAACACATTGCGATAGCTGAAGATTATAGGAAAACTTAAACTTAAAAGGTTGCTTCAAATTGTACTGGAAAGGAATTCACATGATGTCCCGGGCTTCCGTAGGATTCGCCTTTGAATTGAAACGGGTGAAAGTGCAACCACTGGAAAAAAAAGAACAAGACTAAACGTACTCCACTACACATTTATTGATTACTGCCTAGCATATCACTTAAAAACGCTACTTTATTAAAGAAGAAACATCGATGCCAATGAAGCACAGATCTGTCAGGGGATCGAACGCAATGAGAAACGCTTACAAAATGCTTGGCAAAACTATGAATGTTAACACTTATTGAAAGAATAAGGTCATACAGACTCCGTCCAGGGCCACTATTATAGAACCTTAGAATGTAATATTAAAAATTTGATAGAAATGGGTTCGAATAGACCCTGGAGTCCCACCAGGAATATCATTGAGAATCCAGTACGCAAACATTTCCGACAAATGACCAATTGTCTTACAACGAATCCCGAACGACTTTACTTAGAAAGAAACAAAGTAAAAACCAAGTGTTTAAAGCAAACACGTAAACTTACCTCATCTTTACAATGATCAAAAATTATAAGAAGCATTTACACTGTAGCGATGGTCACATGCGAAATGAGCGTGGTAGTGCTAGAAACAAATAAAAACGGAGATCTGGTTTGCAGACATCTTCCAGAGTTTCCCGGAAGAACGGCGAGGAAAACGAACGCCCATTGATTTGGAAGAGTCAAATTTCACGTACGTGACTTCATTAGAAGCATGCTAGAGCTGACTGAATACGTACTTGAACTGCAAAATGACTTTTTAAAATTCTACCTTATACACCAAACCAATGTTTTTAGAATCCAAGACAAGTCTGCTAATAATATGAGATTCCCAGAGGGATGGATAACCGGCCCAGACCTCGTAACGCGGAGTCGAGCCGATCACCGCGTACCTATTGCGGGACACCTTTAACCAATTGCACTACACATGCTTTATACATCTGACAGGGTCAGAACCATCAACGTTTAGCTATGAAGCTTAGCATAATTTAAACATACAGGCGGTGTTTACATAAATCGAATGTAACCAAAGTTCTAATGTAACAAAATGTAACAAAAAAGAGAAGTCAAACATTTCTGGAATAATCTTCTCTAAAGACAACTGAGACATAAAACTGGTAAGAACAGAGTTTTCCTAAAGGAATGACAGTAGTGGTTTTTCTTCTCTCAGACGATGGTTAATATAAGCTGTGATTTAATAAAATTTATACAACAATCTAACTACGGCACCCAACAAGCAACACTATCTGATAATGTTATCGAATCGCTTCTGGTCTTTCTTCTCTTTCAATCTCATTCAAGGTCCCTCTCTTATCTTTCATTTCTACCCCGTTCGATTCTTTTCTTTTGTTGTATTTCAGGAGTCTGTACACATGGCATTATCGCACAATAAACGCTTCTGCATGATTTCCACTTGGGAAACAAGCATGTAGGGAGCACTTGCTAGGCAGAAGAAATAACAGTTATGATGAGACTAATCAATATAGATTAAACTTGGGACATTAAACTTCTTGAGTGAATGGTTATGATCACGGATGGAGGTGAATGTGACAGGGCTCGATACGTAGATAAGCATTACCTACTCACTTATGTGAAGGAAAAGAAGATGAAGAACGTGATGGCGCTACTTGTGTTTTTGAAAGATAATTCTATTTACTCCTAACTACGGTTTCTACAGTTTCGAAATGGTAATCCTTAGCGGTGTGCCATGCGTTAGATTCCATTCGTAGCATTGTAGAAGTGATTCAATGAATATTTTATCTGTGAAATGATTTACGTGGGACTACCGATGTATCGAATGTGTTCTTATCATTCCAGAGAAGCCTGGTATCAATCCGGCAACCACTGAAGGATGAAGGGTTTGGTTTTCCCAAATGCGGAACCGGACCAAAGCTTCTTTTTGTTCTGTAAGGCACCTCTAAACACTATGCCATACGCAAACTTTTGATGAGATGATGGTACCGACGAAGTTTACCGAATGACGTCTGTCCGTGTGAGATGAAGTGAAGGCATCAGATGGTGTGTTCGGTCCATACTATTCTGGGATCTTTTAATATTTATTATTTGTTAGACTAATTCTTAGCTTTATTTCATCTCACATAAGACCCCTGGATGCTGGCATAAAAACTTCTGGCTGAACTTCGTCTTCAGAACACCGCACATCCACGCAACACACTGAGCGTGTAAGGTTCAAGGAAAGTCGGTTTCGAAATACTACTACGCTTTGTGCTAGCTGATAATAACACCGACTTCTGCACGATGTGCGCAATGATGCATGTCCGGAAGAAAAACAAGTTGTTATCACCAGACATTATCATTATATCGACCATCAGCATCGTGTATAAAAGGGCATCACTGGGTAAGGATGCCTCATTCGAGAAGATGGCTCACTGAAGAAGACCTGACTCGACACGAAGGCGAAGCTGCCACGTCGGGACGAATAACCATCGACACGGATCATCGGCTCTGAGGAAGACGAAGACGTCGAAACGTTAGCCGAAAATAAACATCATTATCAACCTCGTGTAAGCTCATCAAAGAAAGAATACATGCTGAGCGTGTATGTCCACTCTATTACGTATACGCATAGAGTCCTACATAACATGTCTGTGGAGCCCTGCCCTTCCACTCAGCCGCGTCTAATGGCGATCACTTCTTAAGCAGATCTCTACCAAACTTACTTGGGATACTTGGATAGCTCGTCCTCACTGATTGTGCAGGCCCCAGCATAACCTCCATTTTTTCGGAGATTTGCTGGTTTAGCCATTGTGGTTCTCTGGAATCCTAAGGTAAGCCTGGCCAAAATTTGCACCAGTTCGTCGCAGTCGTTGTGGATCAGAGAGAAATTTGCCACCATGCGACTAGTTTGGTACTAGGACGGTGGTGGATCCTGGTACTGGTTTACTCTTAGCTAGGCTTCCTGATGGAAACGCCGAACTCCTTCTCAGCTTGGAAGGCCCTGTCAGGAGGACGGATCCCTCTGCTGTAGAATGCAGCCCGACATCCAGGAACACCTCCTAGCCACGATGAGGCGGTAAACCGTTAAAATCTCTAGCATAACCATAAAAATATTATAACTAGATCAGAAACTCTATAGCTTCGTTCGAATATATGTGTACGAAGAAGTTGTTCTGTTCTTAATGCAAATGAAATCTAATCCTGGTTAAGGATTTTCGCTGTTTTGGTTATAGAAGTGATTGCCTAAGTGGACTGCAGTCAACCAGACCTTTTCAGGCTCTGAAGAAGGCGAAATACGTTGAAATGTTAGATTTAGCGTCAATAAAGAATAAAGCAACAACCTCCTGTTTGTGAATTATATGGAAAATTGTTGTAAACGAGCTTACAAGCATAGCGTATATATCAAGGACAACCTTCCAAATGACAAGACTGTTGCTTGTCGTTCAGGTGATGGCGTTCACAAAAGTCTCGTTGTACGCTTTCGCTGAAGGTAACGTTGTTCAAAAGGTAGCGGGAGAAGCTGTGTACTTTTACTTGACTACTCTTACTTTTACTTTTATTTACTAGTTCTTATTATAAGAGGATTTTCCTCAGTGTTATTTTCAGTATTGTTTACCAGTAGTACAGCACCAATACGGGGAACCACCACCGTTCTAGTGTGAAATTAGTCGCATGGTGGCAAATCTCCTTCTGATCCACAAGGGCTGCGACTGCCCGTGGTGGTGAAGACCTGGGGCAGATTTTGGCCAGGCTGACGTCAGGATTCCAGAGAGCCACAATGGCTTAACCAGCAAAGCTCCGAAAAGTGATTGTGCTGGGGCCCGCACCACCAGTGAGGATGGGCCATACAAGTATCAAGTAACTAAGTACAGCAGCAAAGATCTACTTAGATCTCTGAACACTTTTGTCATAGGATATTCATTTTTCTCTATTCGGTAGGCTATTTTTTGTTAAGTTAGAATGGAGAAAATCGATCCACTGAGCTCAACATTCCATCAGGACCGCAGTTTCGAAGGATGGATCCGTTTTTTTTCTTCAAATATTCGGTTCTGTATTAGTTCGATTGGTTCATTATTACTTTAACACCTGGATTTCCTCTAAGTTTTTGACTTAGGTTTTCTCCAAGTTTTTGGCTAAGGATTTTTGGCAGGAATTTGATTCAGTATAGAAAGTTTCATCGGATGTAAGACACTAGTATTACATACTATGGCGAATAGTTGAAGCATGTTAACTTAAATATCCCGTACGCCTTTACAATGACAAGAAATTCCAGTGGTATTGATACCGTAGTAGTGGAAAGGATCGTACATATAAAAATACAGTTTTTAGCTAAGAGCAGTCCGCACTCGTCATTTAGTAGGGAATGCTTTCGTGAAGGGTTGGTGGTTCGAACCCATCTGCGGCAACTATACTTTTTCACATGTTAGTCGCCGATTTTAGTTGCTATCAAGTGGAAGAAATTATGAGATAAGAGAATTTGATGTCATTGAGAAGCGAATGGACTATTTTACCACATGTCTTCTTGTGCTAAGAATTTATCGAATGTCGCCAAATTTATTTAAGCCTGGAATTAAGTTCTGTATGAGTTGTAAGAACGCATGTGATTGGGAGTGTAGAAGATATCAGCAGACCGTGGTTCCATCAACGTGTGCTTCCGTGGCGCAATAGGCAGCGCGTTCGGCTGTTAACCGAAAGGTTGGTGGTTCGAGCCCACCCGGGAGCGGGAAGTTTTGCGAACTTACAAGTCTTCGAGTTTAATAACTATGGAATAGGTGACAGTGGTGATAGGTGACAGTGTTGGATTGGAAAGTCTAACTCATCAATGCTTAATGTGATGAATTCTAACTACATGTTCATTCGCTGATGACCTTTTTTCCACGATTTTGACGTACAACCGTAAGCGCACCTGAACCTGATGCTGCGTATCCGCATTATTAATCGACTATTGCTCATTTCATTTTCAGAGATTACGTCACAAGAAGAACCATGAGCTCATGAAAGACCTAGCCAAGGCGCTACGGTACACTCCGATTTTCAGACGAAAGCACACTGCCATTCATAGTCAGTGAAAATAATGAAAGTGTTGAAGTAAAGAGTAGTCTGATCGGCAAAATCGCTGTCAACTGATTACCCAGTCGTCATCGAAATTAATCTCTAGTCGATCTGAGATAAACTGTCTTTTTAGTGCTGATAAGTATTGATCGGGTTAATGGACACTGTGTCCTGGTACCAATTTAGTTGTATGATGGCAAATCTTCCTGTTATTCAGAAGGGTCCACGACTTACTGCGGTGATGACAACTTGAAGAACTCTTCGGTTGTGTTGACTATGGGACTCCAGGAAGCACCAATGAGTTAACCAGCAAAGCTCCAGCTTTAGCACCTCGCACACTGAGCGCTCTCGTCTACGATGTCGAGCGGCCTCACGACGTCAGCCTACTGCAGGACAACACTCTCTTCAGACGATGACCTTTTACGTTGATTATGAGACCTCTGATCTCTCCAAACTCCATATGATCTCCAAGAGACGAATAGCAGGAAGACCGACATAAGCCAGTTAGGTGGCAAAACCCTTGTCATTCGTGGAGTGAAATTTCCGTTACGAACTATTAGAGGCGTTGGGTTTATCGCACATCTACTATTTCCCCATCTATTTCCCATCTGGTCACCTCACAAGAAATCCTGTCACTGCGATTGGCCATTCTTTCCTTCCAACTTGCTCTTCAAAAAAGGTTAGTGTCATCAGTTGTTAGCCACTTTATTGTATAGTTGATGAGGGCGATAATCCACAACAAGCAGACCTATATATTCGTTGTTGGAGACTTCAACGCCAGATTAAGAACTGCCAACGAAAATGAATACAGATAGGGAAATTCGGAATGGAAAGACACAATGAGAATGGAAACCGTGTTGTAGGACTCCTCTCGGCAGCATGTCTCCTTCCATGGGAATTCATTTTTCGCGAAGGGAGAAATTCGCCGATGGTCACAGAAGTCCCCTAACTGCACGACGGAGATCAATCGTATTCTCATGAATAGAAAATGGTGTCTCTTTGATACTCAGTGGTACACACATTCTGTACTGGATTTGATCACCGCCTTCTCCGTGCCATGATTTGATTCAGCCATAAGCTGGAAATGAACCCCTGTCATCGTCCAAGAAAAACGAAGTAAGTGGTATATGAAGAGGATGTTCTCAATAAAATTTTCTACTCTTATGACTGGGAGATAAATGAACCCACCGAGTACTACACGCTGCTTGTCAAAAGACTTTAACATGTGCCGAACCCGACTCAGTTTCAAACAATAAACAAGTTTCTTGGTTCAGACCGCATCCGCATTAACAATCTGGAGTTGCTCGGATTCCGAATGCAAGCTCATATCATTCTTGATGCTATTTCTCATGAGCATGTCCTTGAATAACACTGGGCAAATCTTTTTTGTCATAGTTTTTCATAGTTCTTTTGAGAACGAATAGTTTACATAAGCGAATTCGATTGTTGTGTCGAAATGATTAAGTTGTTCCTCGGACAATCCACATTTAACAGTGTCGAAAATCCTTTCTTCAAGGAAAAGCCTTTTTAGGTCCTCATATACCGTCTACTTCATATGGCTTGTCCTAATTCTACCTACCAGCTTACTAAGTGGTTATTTCGCATGCATCTTCGTTTACATCCAGCACTTTGCATGCATAGGGATGATCTCTGCAAGGAGATATATATATATATGTGCTTATATATGTATAAAAAAAGGATGAAGCTCGGCGTTGATCAATCCCTGAGGGATGCGTCATGCATTCGACTTCATTAAGTATCGTTGGAGGTGATTAAATGCATATCTGACCTTTACAATAAGTCGCGGTGACCTATCGATGTATCGAGCCTATGCTGCTATCCTCGCAAACAAGTCTGGTACCAATTTGCCGACCGCGGAGGGATGGGAAGGCTTGGTGAGCCATGGGCGAGGGGATCGATTCCACCCACGTGTGTGTCGCAGTGGTGCTTCCAACGAATGCGCCACATGCGCCCATACATGTTGTATAGTCCTCGATATTGTTATTGAGAAAATATAGTCCTTTCCTTACCCAGATTGACGCTCGCTTTTCCACGACTGGCGACTATTTTTGGATTACTTTTTGGAAGTATTTACTGAGTTGAGAATTTTTCAATTATGTAGAATACACTTTGCCCTACAGCTATAACACTGTATATGTTTTTATGAACGTTCTTTAAACGTCAAATCGTTTAGATCTGAAATGCCTAAAAAGTGTAAAACGAAACTTAAACTTTCAAAATAAACAGAAGTCACACGGCATCCGAGAACACTAACGATGCTGTTAGGTGTAGCATGCATTGTGCTGAATGAAATCTCGACTTCTTAACTGCCCTGCCTTTCGAAATATGAAGTCCGAGGAAAGAAAAAGTTAAAACAAACGTTTCATGCGTTTAGAAAATCGAGACTTGGAAACCAGGATCACTTCAATCTTGTTAGCTGTGATCTGCAGATTCTCTTACCTTTTATCTTGCCTTTAACTTGTATCATTTTGGTGACAGCTCTAACGTAACTGAGTTCGAGGTCGATTTGTCTTCCTCAGATCATTCCATATGGTTGATGACTGTGACTTGATGACATTGAGTGCAGTCATCAACCATATGCGACTATAGTCAGCTGTTCTAATCGTCCTCATTGGAATTCACATAAAAAGCGGCTCTAAAGAAGGCGATACTGCCGAAATGTCAGCTACTGTTGTATTGTGTTGTGTTTTTCTATGGAAGATGTATGCTGTTTAACAACCTCGCGATTGCTAAACAAGAAAACGACGCATTCGTATTCCAACGCCTATGTTAATAGAAAGTTGATCCCGAGAACTGTTTCTAGTTAGTTTTACACGGCAGTACCGTATTATAATCGCTCGCAGTTTCTGTCAGAAAACCCAGCTAAGAACAAGCCAACTCCATGAATCATCGTTTTTCTAGAGCAAATCTACTGGGAAGGCTGCAAATTTCGTTCCTATCTGCGCGGGACAGTAAGACTACTCTTGGTGATGACTATGGAACGTACCGACGTGTGTTTCTGAAGTTCTCGAAGAAAAAGATTTGGCAGATTTACGACGTGGCCAGCTGCTGCTTAGTTATAACCATCACTGCGCAAGAATGAACTCTTGTTTCGGTCGGTTATTGGTCCTGCTTGACCATGAATGTCTTTTCACAGTTTATATATATATATATATGTATATATATATATATACATATATATTAGAGAGTTAGTGGTTTGATTGAAAAATGTCATTAAGCAACGTTTGGAAGTGTTTTAATGAATATCTGGCCTTTACAATGACTCGCGGTAGTCTGCCGATGTATCGAGCCAGTGCTGCTATCCTCTCAGGCAAGTGTGGTACCAATTTACCGACCCCAGAGGGATGGAAGGCTTGGTGGGCCATGGGAGCGGCGCTCGATTCCACGTGTGTTGAAGGGCGCCTCCGACCACCGCGTCACACGCGCCCTATAGAGGTCGATTACGCGTGAATGAATTCAACATACTGTAAGCTATCTCCCGTGTCCCACAAATCTATTCATGGTCCATACAAGAAGCTCGTATGACACAGTGGTTAAAGGTGCCCAGTATTATACGCTGGGTCGCTGTTCGATTTGGCATCCCAGTTTCACCAAAGCTTCCATTCTTCCAGCTTCGGCGAATTAATACCATGCTGGTCAGGGAGACCGAAAGACACTGACTTTAAGCCTTAAGTCATGGTATAAACCAATTATTTTTATTCATTCCTCTGCACACTTCGTCTTCACGTCTACTGCGCGGAATGCAGCACTTCCTGTGTCTTCGATTTGCTACATCGCTCATATCATCCACGAACGTCTTCGACATTTTCGCACGTGGATTCGACTACTGCTTGAGGATTTCCTTATTGTGTCGTTTTCTTGCTCAGCAATCGCGAGGTTTTTAAACAGCATACATTTACTTCCATAAAAACACAATACAATACA
>UYYA01000534.1:0-49614 GCA_900624975.1 Angiostrongylus costaricensis
GTTATGAAACCATTTTTTGAGAGTTAACGAATCCCTTCAAACGGAATGCGGACTGTTATAGGCTGCAGTGTCCAGCCAAAGTGGGCTATATTGTAGGCAGAAAACGATCGACGTCGCCCTGTGTTAAGGGCACCGCCGAGTGAATTTTACCACTTGAGCGGTGCTCCACTCCATCAGATTCGATTCGATGCGACAACGAACACTCGCATCGCAATTACGACAAGCTGTGGACCATCGACTTGGATCGACGCGGCTCTGAAAAAGGCTAATGCTCAAAAACTTTAGGCTAAAAGTTTTATACCGAACTTGTTTCAGGTGAATGATATAGAAAATTGCAGCATCAATTATTGCAAACGAACTGCTCTCTTCTAAAACTGGCAAAAAGTGCTACTGTAAATTGCTAAGTGTTGTTCGAGGAAAATGTTATGACATTATGATGAGGAAAATATTGATTACGCTGTCGATCTCAGTTCTTCTTAACAAATAACAAATTATCCACATTGATTTCAACCCGTAAGGCGGAAGTGATCCCTACCTTTTACTTGAGATCAACAGAATCTGAGCATGGTGAACCCTGTTAATTTAACCTACCAGTTAGAATCTGTAGATTTTCGCTAAAAAGCTGTAACTGCTCTTATTCTACAATTACAAACTACTAATTTACCAGTCTCTGAAACGTTTTTTATCCATTTTTCTGTCGAGGCTTGCATTTCAAACATAGAAATGGCCGTACATTCGAGACTCGGTTAAATTCTAGTTATCACGAATATAAAGATGTTGCAGAGCAAGGTGAGCGACCCAGACAAAGGGGTTATTCTAGCTATGGTACCGTAGCACTTCATGGACAAACTACTAGTGCTTGCAGATCGATAACCGGCTGAATTATGCTATATATTATTACAAGGCTCGCCTAAATAGTAATCCAAGTGGAAATGGTCGATATCTGAACCGTGTAACAAAGAATGAGTTTTCCTTCTCAATTGTCGGGCAGTTAATCTATGCAGCTGCTGCGACTGATTTTGTAAATATAGCAGTGACCGTTGCGCCACTATTTGTATCAGTTCAGTGGTGGATCAATTGGACACCTATGACGGCCTACGGTTTGGCGATTTCGCCATCCTCAGAGCTTAGACGTATTACACCATAAAAGCATAGAAGGATAAAGCCCTCGGTTTTGATTAATCCCTCAGAGATACGTCATGCATTCGACTTCATTAAGCACCGTTAGAGGTAACTGAATGTATATCTGGCCTATACATTGAACATTGACTCGAGGTGGCCTACCAATGTATCCATTCAGTGCTGCTGCGTTCCCAAACAAGTCGGTTGCGAAATAGGCGACCCTTGAGCGATGGAGGGCTTCATGAGTTTTGGGCATGGGATCAAGCCAACGGACTGGTGCACCTCCAACCACTACTCTATACGCACCCCTAGTACCATGTTTTATTATTCCTCTGATATTTCCAAGTCCCAACGGAAATCAAAGATTTTGCACTTGTACGCTATTCAAGTTAGAAAACGAGAAAGGTTTATTAAGGAGTAATATATGCATAAACCAAAACATCTAAGCGTGTGCAATAAGAAAGAGTAGGAAATGGCCTTATAGGAAGAAAAAGTTTTTGGAAAAGTGGTACAGCTTTATAAAAGGCTCATAAATGAAAGGAAAAACAAAATATGTAACCGAAAACAATTATAAACAGTATGAACCGCCATAGAAAGCAAATGCTCGACTGGAATGGTGACCAAGGGCCATTATCGTCATATTGCACATGTACTTTATAAAAGTTGGAAAGTCCCTGAAGGTTCACGAAGGCTAAAATACGGAAAAAGCAAAATCTATGCGTGTACTCAGTCAGCAACAATGGAAACTGGCTTTTTTGGAAACATATGGTTTGAGCAGAACCACCACATGCGAACGATTGTCGTGACAATATACTTCTAAACTACAGAAGTTAGAAAAATCTATGAAGCTTCGCTCAGGGCTATTGTATGCAAAAGTGAAATATCTAAGTCGATGTAGTCAGAAACTGAGAACTGGCTGCTTCGGAAACAATGCGTCCCACCGGAACCGCATCGAGGGCGATTTCCGTATTATTAAGCATAAACATTAAAAAAGTTGAAAAAGGAATGAAGGTTAATTCTGGGCCAGTTCTTTAAAAACTGAAATATTTACGAGGATATAGTCAGGAATGGCGGGATTTGAGCACTTCAGAAACAGCGCTACACTATAACCTCATCGGAGGAGAATTTCGTGATACTGAACATGTGCGCGGCAGAAATTGAAAAATTTCTGGAGAATAATTTTGGGGAAATTCATCGAAAAAGCGAAACTGCTGCGTAGATCTAGTCAGAAACGGTAGGAACTGGTACCCTCATGAAGACAGCGTCTTAATCGCATGGAGGCCGATTTCTGTGATAATGAACATGGACACTACAGAAATTGAAGAAATCGAGAATGTTCATCCTCGGGTAATTCATCGATAAAGCGAAGTTTCAACAGGTATAGTGAGAAACGTTAGGAATTGGTCTCTTCATGACCATAACGTTCCACCGCAATGAAATCGAGGGCCATTTTCATGATGCTGAACATGAACAGTGGAGAAATTGAAAAAATTTCGATGCTTCTTTCTGGACGAACTCATTAAAAAGCGAATTATCTATGTTCTTGTTGTTGTCAGAGATGGTAGATTTTGACCTCTACAGAACTATCCTTCTTGATGCTATTCCGGTTGAGCCTTATGTTTCCACATGGGCCAATACCCACCGTTCCTCACAAGGAGCACCTAGACATTTCGCATTCTGCTTGCACTGACCTGAAGCCGCATAATTATTCCAATTTCTACAAGGTTTACGTTCAAAATCACGATAGTCGCTATCAGTGATGATTCCAATCGAAAGTTGTGTTTCCATGGAAGCCGATTTCAACCTTTCCTCTTAAGACCCACATAGATGCTTTGCTTTTTGCACACACTGACATTCGATGAAGCCTCACATTTTCCAAACCTGTACAGAGTTTATGTCCAATATCACCACAATCGCGGTCGGTGGTGATTCCAGTTAAGCTTGTGTTCCAATAGATGCCAATTTCCACTTTTCTCACAAGACCTACTTAGAGATTTCGCATTTCGCATAATTTGGCCTTGAGAGAAGCTTCAGAACTTTTCCACTTTTTGCAGGTTTCAACAATAATATCACGACAATCCCGTTGATGATTACACTCGCTCAATTTTTCTTTCATTATAAAAATACTGGCACTTTATCAGGGTTTTGGATTTTTAAAATTCTGTAGTGTAGAAGTACATTATCACGATAACCAGCCTCAGTTGCCTTTCCTGTGGAGCTTTGTTTTTCAATATGAGCCATTTCTTATCGCTCTAACCACTCAGAGTTCAAGCTTAGTTCCATCATCAGCTGTGTATTGCTGTGTAGACGATGCTACGGATAAAGTAGCTTGACTTATAAAACCAGTTCTCATCCAGTTGCTGAGACACGTCCCAGCCCGTTTCACAAGTACCAGGTGTTCCTAGATCGTTCACTTAACTCGCGTGATATGTGCGCTTATGTGTTGCAATCCTGTGATATTACCGTCGATTATACAAGCTTTGCGAGAGAATCCACTATGCCAGTCAACCTCGAACACCTGATGCAACATAAAGGAGCAAAACCATGTATGGTACAGCAGCTGATAGCCCTCTTAGAGGTGTGTCTAAAGTGCCTAATCTTAACATGGTCAGGAAAATAATGCGCACAAAGGAGAGGGTTAGCAATGGGTCAACGACTAGCACCAAGAATTGCCATTGCATTTATGTCCAAAGTTGAAGCATTCCGGTCTCCGGCCATTACTCCCTCTATTACTCTAACATGAAATATATGATCTAAAAATAGAACCACTTCGTATATTCTTAGCGGTACATATAAAATTAATTCTCCCTAAAATCGAACTTAAACCCGCACATTGTAACCTAACAATGGCTAAATTTACTCTTGTACTTGGACGACTTGAACTACTCAATGGTGGATGAACATTTCGTCTAGTTCCACACCCTATATCAACAAAACAAGAATCTAAAATGAAAAACACTGAAGTAGGTAATAATCAAAAACTCAAAATATTCAAACGAGCAACCTTATACCCAGAGCCGCCAACATTGAGGGAAACATTTAATTAGCAAAACCTCCAATTATACTTGGCGTCCCCATTAAAAGAATTCATCGAAAAACCATGAGCACTAGCAGTAGAATTATATAACTGCCAGTCAAACAAGAAGATTTCCTACTTTGGCAGCTCCAAAGGAATAGTCGAAGAATGAACCGTATCTAACATCTAAGACTACAAACCAAATAAAAAATACAACGTCCCAATATCCTTGTGATTAGAACTCTCCAACCAAACCGACCAACCTCCCTGATATTTTTTATACATGTTACTATAAAAGGTTTTTCCAATAAAAATTTCACTCTCATAAAGACAAAAACCTCTAGCAATGGGGAAGTTATAGCTAATAAAACAACGACGGTCAAATGACATCAGGTATCAAAA
Source organism: Angiostrongylus costaricensis (assembly GCA_900624975.1). Taxonomy (NCBI): domain Eukaryota; kingdom Metazoa; phylum Nematoda; class Chromadorea; order Rhabditida; family Metastrongylidae; genus Angiostrongylus; species Angiostrongylus costaricensis. The sequence continues at coordinate 4,541 of UYYA01000534.1, forward strand.
GAACTCGGTAGCCCACTTCATAATTCAACGCACTCAAAAACTTTCCACCTATGTAGGAGTAGACAATTAAATAAATAGAGTAATAAAAGGCTCTCCAGGCTCTTAGGAAGGCGAAACCCTCCGAAACGTCAGCTTGTACGTAAATAAAGAAATAAAATAACACCTCGTGTTTGCTGAACAGAAGTAGAAAGAATTATAAGAAATTATGTTGTGTTCCCAGCACATTTAACGACGACACACCTTTAAAAACCTACAACTGTTAGGTTTGGTACCAAAAAAAATTTTAACATTTATAAGCAGAGGTTGTAAAAATATATAGTGTAGTGCGGATTGCTCGTATGTTATCATCATCCTAGGATGTTGGACACCTTACAGACAGCTGGCGTCTGCTAACCGTAGATGACTTTCTTATAGACGTCAATGCAGTTCAATTTGTAAAGCCAGCATGGAATAGCGTATTTCGGAAATTTCAGCAGTTCTAAATGAAGGCAGAAGGTCCGTGCTTGACGATAGTACAGTTTGCAATGAGCAGCGATTTCACGGATGTATATATGCGTTTCATCCTGAAACTTGTCACTGGAATATTCCTCTACGGAGATGGAGGAATTGAGTCCATCTTTTAGATTATAAACGATTTTCTGCTAGTCTGCTAAAATTCAATTTCAACAGAGATATTTAAACAATAGTACTGAGCATGTTTTCAAAAAGATTTTTCAACTAAATGACTTCTTTTCAATCTAAGATGGCGAAAACTATCTAGGTCATTCGAAAAAATGTTGGAATTCGATAAGTAAAACTATCTGTTAATTCAATAACCCTTTTCGGCTGTACTACTGTGCAAAAAAGGTTCATTACCAAGCTAATTTCTCATACCTGTTTTCTGAACGGCACTGGTACGTCGGGTACTTTGGCTCTAGGACAACGGTTCGTATAACGAAGGCAAAACTCAACCGCCTTAAAAACAATATCTTTCGCTATCGCACAAGGTAAAAAGTCTATAGTATGGTTTCGCCAGATTAAATGTCTGAGAATGGTTTGACGTGGCTCGAGACAAAGTGCTAGTAAATTCGGTCTGTAGGAATATTTTCGACTGACTGTGATATTCAGTTCTGGTGAGAAACTGTTCAAAAACTAACTCGAGAGAAATAGGACTGAGTTTTAGCAGCCTTCTTAAGAGGTTAGTTTACTCTCTAATTTGCAATCTATTTGTTTCCTCTGTCATCGTAGGAAACCAGAAGCGACAAAAATTCTTTACATCCTCGGCAAAGGTTCTAAAGCGAAGCGGTTCCGGGCAGACGTATTCGAAGCGTTCCTTCGCATTTTTACAGTAATCCGTGTAGTCGATTTTGAGCTGCCTAAAAATATGACTAAATACCGACCATATTTTTAAGTCTGGCAACTAAACCTCTTCCGTTTTTTGAAACGGAGTTTAACTCCGTTGATCCTACGCTACATCGCATTTGAAGGAAAAGAAGAAGAAGCAACGAGAAAAAACAGAATGTTGAGTTTTTTGCAAAACTTCGGATCTTAGGTTCCTGTAGTGGGGATCGAACACTCTACCACATTTTCCAGGGCTAAACGAGTCCACCACCGCACCAAACGAGTCCTCCGTTTAACAATACTCTCTGTCGTGGTGTATAGGAGCTCTCAGAATTCATCCATCAACGGGATTTATCTGGGAGGCACAAATCGGCGTTGAACTTAGTTAAGACGAAGCTGTGGGATAAATCACAATGTAGAGGCGGATAGCGTGTTTGATCTTCGCCGCCAGAGACACCTGCAGTTTGGAATTTTGCAAATATCTCAGCACCACTATGGGTATATTTCACGTCATACGTTGCCGTAAAAAGAATAGACAGTAAATAAAAGGCTGACTAGATTGCAATACTGAGTATTTAGAGAAAATATCACCAGTTTCTCTCTCAAATTCTTAAGACATTCGGCCCCCTTTAGGCTGGTTTATGAGCTCTACATTTCTTAGCAGTAGAATTGCATTCAGTTAAAAATTCAATGCACGCATTAACAGATAGGATTTGCCATCTCTCGCCTTGCAACTAACTTTGGTCTTTGATTTCTTCTATTTTTTGATGGATATTGTTAGATAGTACTTGAGTATACGAAACTTACGATATATGTGTGAATAAATTCGTCTTCAGCGTTTCAGGACACGTCTCTACGAATGCGTCACAGAAAGCCTGAAGGCGGAAGCTCGTAGAGCAAAACCACTCATCAAAACGCTTCCACGAAGCCCATTGTGGTAAACAACAGAGAAAGTATAGAATACATAGAACGACATAATAAACAAAACAACAGCGATTGAAAAACTCCGAAAATAGTAAGCCAGATTTCTATCGTTCATTTGTTTCAAAACAATTTGTCTTTCCTGAGAAGTTCGCCCTTTAGAGAGGGTCGCTTAGTTGAAGAATGATTTTAGTCAGCAAATTCATAAATGAAAAAATACGTCAACATAAATTGCTGAAAAAATGATACCTTTGTCTCTTTGAATGCTTCTTGTGGTGGTAGTGTGAAACAAACGTGGTCGTATTCGACTTTCAAGGATTTACAAGACTGGAAACAGCCGATTGTTAACTTGCAATTTATAAAAGATGAGAACTCGTTGAAAACACTTGCTGGATCGTCGCCGGATTCTCGGGCTAATCGCAAAAAGTGCTGGTCATCACAGCCAAGCGTGCTGAGACGCGTCCAAGATGAGTTTGTTCCTCAAGAACCAAAATTTAAAATAGTCCAAACTTTACGACTCTGAAGACGAGCCGGATAGGTTATGTTACTTTGTGGTTGCGATCATCCAGCTTTTTCTAGAGTTCAGTAAAAAGTTAGTGAATAAGAAACTGTACCATCAGTAATTTGTTTTCTACTGCCGTGTAAGTCAAATGGTGCTGATGAATTATCAAGTCGCCACAATCGATCATATAGTGGTGAGGAAATCGATGACGATATTGGGAAATAAAGTACTGTCAGCAATTCCAGCAGCATCATCTCACCTTGAACGCGAGGAAATCACTTCATTCGAAAGTTTTTCAAAAGTGCTGCATGGTAGAAAGTAAGAAGACGTAAAATTGACATGAGAATAAACTATCCATTGAAATGATAACGCTACCGTGATCGGATCGAATCCGATATGAGATCGATTGCTGCTGTTCGAACCAACAACCACTGATGGCACCATCCCCGTTTACACAACGTCTAAACCAGTCTTCACAGACCTTATTCGATGGGTCGGCATACCACGACTTCATTGTAAGGTGCTGACACCCATTAATTCCAAAAATACGGAAATTCAAACTTTTCTAGCAACTGCGAATGCTATTTATTTTGGATCGCAAAAACACTTCTGCCTTCATACTGCTGCTGTTCTTAATAGTACTCAAAGGACTCATGCAGTTAATCGGTGGTGTAAATGGCTGAGTACGCCTTTTTATAAGAATACATATTATTAGTAAAAATTCTATCATTAAATCTACAATTTTTCTAGTAACTTTCCATCTCCCTTCCAACGGTTCACCGCTTCATCGTGGCTGGGAGGTGTGCCTGGGTGTCCGGTTGCGATATACAACGGGTAATTCATCCCTCTGGCAGAGTCTCCCAAGCTGGAAAGGCGTCAAGCGTTTCCGTCAGAAAACCTAGCTAACAATAAGCCTATACCAGTATCCACCACCGTTTTAGTATCAAATTAGTCGTATGGTGGCAAATCTTCCTCAGATCCAGAAGGGTGGCGACTGCCTGTAATGACGACGACATGGGACAGACTTTGGACAGGTTGTTCTCGGGACTCCTGAGAACCACAATGCTTACACCGGCAAATCTCCGAAAAATGGAGAATATGCTGGGGCCCAAACAACCAGTGAGGACGGGCTATCCAGGTATCCAAGTAATCTTTCATATCACGATCCGTTTATATTTAACTCTCCTGTAAACCATAAATCACCTGTAGTATCACCTGCACCCCCTTTGATCGTCGAGTGACTCGAGCGGGCGCCAGTAAATCTTCCATTTTTCCCTGTCGCGTGCAAGAGTAGCCCAGTGGGGTTCTGCTCGCTCTAGGGACTCGTCGAGTATCATTTCATTCTTTTAAACTCTTCGTGAAAAACTCTGACCATCGGATTGGCGGTCTTCCTGTAGTACGTTTAACATCCCATAGAATCCAGTCACTAACGGCTCTTGTCCATCGGTTGTCATTTATACGCATTACGTGCCAGACCCACCTTATCTTCCACTGTTTGGCGTACAGAACGGCATCGTTGATTTTTGATCGCTGACGCACATCGGAGCATCGGATCCCATCGCTTAGTTGTGTGGAACGGGCTGCTCCTAGCATCGCCCTTCCGACTGCGCGTTCGATAACGCTGAATGACCTTTCATCCTGCTTACGCAGCGATCAGGTTTCTGACGCATACGATAGGGCAGGAAGTACCGCTGAGTTGAAGAGGTGGGCACGGATTCGGGTGTTCTCTGTTCTCTTCACGACATCCTCGATGCTCTTAAAAGCTTTCCAAGCTGCACGTTTCGTTCTGCTCAGCTCTGAAGCTAGGTCGTTCTTCATATTGATTTCCAGACCTAGATAGATATAACTGGAGCGTTTGGAGATATTCGTTCCGTTGAGCGTGAGTGGGAACTATAAAACCAATCCGTTCTTCATGAACACCATTTTTGTGGGATTTAGTCGGAGAACAATCTTTCCGAAGGCTTTATCGAAGTCGGTAAGCATACGTTCCGCTTCGCTAATGTTTAGTGTTATAAAGATGATGTCATCAGCAAAGCGAAGATGATGTAACTACCGACCATCAATTTTGACTACTATATTATCCCATTCCAGTGCTTGCATGACGTTCTGGAGGATGGCGGCAAACAATTTTGGCGAGATGGTATCGCCTTGCCTAAAACCTCTTTTGGTGTCGATGTTAATATCATTGTAGGACGGTGAAATCTTGGTTGTGAAATTTTTGTACAGCTCACTAGGAATCGTTGCGCTGAGTAGGGACTCCTTGACTATCAAGGACTTCCATGCTTCCAGCTACTATCTCAATTGAATCAAAGGCCTGCTGTAAATCCATGAAAGTGAGACAGAGCGGCCTTTTGTACTCTCGCGACACTTCAATGAGCCGTGTTACCGTGTGGATGTGGTCCATCGTACTAAATCCTCTTCGAAACCCTGCTTGCTCACATGGCTGTCCCTCGTCTAGTGTTCTGTCAATCCTCCTTAGGATGACTCGAGTGAAGAGTTTGTAGACGACAGACAGCAAGCAGATTGGGCGAGAGTTGCCGATATCGTGTAGGTCACCCTTCTTGAACAATAACACGGTCTTGCTGGTCTTCCACTGAGTAGGGACCTTGCATTCAGACAGGAAACGAGTGAGGAGCCGAGCAAGTGTGTTTATGAGGACTGGAGGAAGGTTCTTCAGGTGTTCTGGTCTTATCCTGTCCGGACCTGGTGCCGTTCGATTTTTACCGACGAAATGGCATGTCGGATTTCGGAAGGGAGAACCGGTGGTGCAACATATCCATCCTCCTTTATTTTATATGGCGGAAGGTGGACGCGGCTATCGAAGAGATCCGAGTAGTGTTCCTAAATAATTTTCTCCATCACCTTTCTGAACTCTGTAACTGTTCCGTCTGGGCGTCGGAGTGCAATTATTTTCGTCTTGTAATTGGCGAAGCTTCGGTGTGCTTTGCAAATGCTTTTCCCAGCCTCTGCAGCTTTGACCATCACTGCTACTTTTCCCTCTTTAAGATCCTCTTTTAACGTCTGCCTATATTGTTTTGCAACTTTGGACATTAGTTCGCGGTTGCCTGCAGCTCGTGCGTTTCCGCGATGGCGTATCAGCTCGAGTGTTTCTGGAGACAGAGGTCTCTTGCTGGCTTTCGAACTCTAAGCTTTCATAGCGCTAATGTGAAGATGTTGAATGAACCGATCGCATTCGTCGTCGATGTTATCGACAACGGCATCTCTCCATCAACCGACAAATGAATTGAGCAAATCCCAGTTTACGGTGGTTCTGGGAATTCGGTTTTGGAATTTAGCGGCTTTTTCTCCTTTCCACGAGAAATAGAATCTTGCATGAAGGAGACGATGGTCTGATCCCGTGTAGAATTTTGGGGCAACAGCGACATCGGTTAGTCAAAACCTATTTACTATGACGTGGTCTATTTCGCTATGGTACTCTCCATCGGGAGACTCCCACGTCCAGCACTGAGGGTGGGGCTTCTCGCCATGATAAACTCAGACAGCCCCTCACCCTGTTCGTTCCATTCTAATCCGTGTGTCCCAATGTGACGTTCTTCAGACGTTCTTCTTGGTACAATCTTGGCGTTGAAATTTCCAATGATGACCTCGAAGAATGTGTGATCTTCTCTGTAGAACTTCTCCAAGTCCATATAGAACGCTTCGACTTCTTCGTTGCCATAGTTTGATGTCGGCGCGTTTACGGCGAAGATTGTCAAAACTGGTATTGATCTACATCTTTTTAATTGTAAACGTCCGATTTGGGTTGTAAGTTGTTCAAATGAATCGATGTTCATGGTCAAACTCGTGTTGACGAGAACGCCGACGTCGCCGACTCCTCTACTGCTGCATGTTCCGAGGAAGAGTTCTACTCCGGTGTCATAGACGGCACTGAAAGGCTGGTGTCTTCTCGTCTCGGCCAGGCCGATAACGTCGTGCGTTATCCTTCTTGCTTGCATAAGCAAGTCTTCTATCGAGGACTCGGATGCAAAAATCGAGAATCCGAGTAAACCATAAATACACCTTGAAGTGTTTGGATGTGATTCTGCACCTTTACGATTAATTCAAATACCGACCGGTAATGCCTTTTCGCTAATATTTAAGCAATAGATTGGTTTTATTTCATTTTATCCTACACGGACTGACATTACAAATTTTGCGGAATCCAGAATTTCCTGCATTCTGTTTGGTTTTATGCTCATCCATGTAATATGAAGGAAGGTGATCGTACTTGCTCGTAGATTCGTTTGTTGCATGGCGATTATTGCTTCCTCGATGATGTTGAATGCATGTCAAGTCGGCTATCTCTAAGTTTCTAGAATAACCTTGCTATGGTGTTTCCACCTCTTCTTCATAGGCAGCCGTTATCTTCTGTGGATTGTAAGAAGCGAGCTGATCTCAAACAAATCAAATACCGATTTCCCGACCTTGAAGGGAACGAAGCCTTCCAACGGTTTATCGCCTCATCGTGTCTGGATGGTGTTCGTGGGTGTCAGGCTGCCACGTAAAACGGCGGATTCATTTCCTAGGCAAGGTTTCCCGACCTAAGGGGTCCGGCGTTTCCACCAGAAAGTTTTGCTAAGAGTAAACCAATATCGGGATCTACCACTGTTTTGGTATCAAAATAGTGACATAGTGGCAAATCTCCCTACGATCCACAAACGCGGCATCTGTCTGTGGTGGTGACCACCTCAGGCAGACTTCAGCCCGGCTTACCTGGGGACTCCAGGAAAATATAGCGCCTAACCCAGGAAAATTCCGAAACAATGGAGAATGTGCTGGGACTCGCACATTCAGTGAGGACGTGCCTTCCAAGTATCCAAGTAGGTAAGAGAAAAGGGAGGCTTTGTCCAGCGGGCGCAGGGTCTGGTCCGACAGTTCAGGCACAGAAGAAGCCGCTGTTAGTCGCATGCACTCTTCAGCATCTGCTGTTTCAATCTGCTTTTTGTACAAGCTACTGTGCAACATGGGCTTTTATATGCATTTTCTGTAAAGGCTTTGTATAGCCTTCACAAACATTCTCCAATCTCCCTCTGAACATTTCCCCTTGTTCCTTCTGTCAAACTCTGTCCACTACAGAAGGAATACAAAGAGTATATTAACCATTTATTTGCTACCTGCTATAATTGTTGATAACGGCGCTAGGTAGAAAACTAGCTGAGAGAATCGCAAAGCAAGGCCGTCAGTGGCGCAGTTTGTAATACGTGGGCCCCTGCAAAGGGTAGTCGTGGTTCGATCTTCCTATGGGTTTTTGCGAATATCTTAGTATCGCTGTTGCATTTCAGATAAAGATCAGTATTAGTTACCGAGTTAGTGTTCCAGTGTTTCACCCAAATTCGTTTGTTTCGCTCGTTTTTAGCCCAATTACGCTCACCCCTTTCGCTCGATTAGATATCGTCAGGTTGTTAATATTGTTTTGTTATTGTTGCGAAAATCGACTATAACCCAAGCATAAGATTGTGCTTTGTGGCAACATCAAAAGTTCCGCGTGACAAACTCGTACAAAGTCGAGCATTCTACTCCGAGCTAGTGATTATTCTTTGCCGAAGACTGAATCGAAGACTGTTCTACTCCACCAATTAATACAAAATATTTCTTTCTGAAAACAACCTGCCAAAGAACGTGAAAAGAGGTGAAAGTGTTCACGATGCTCGGATAGTGGAGGGGGTCGGTACACCCAGCCCGTAACTTCTATGCGGGAGTGCACCTTGACTTCCAAGACTTTATCATGCACGGCACATTTGATTTCTTCATGTCTTGCTTTGATATTATGGAGTTCTCGAACATGTAGCATTTTATTTTGTGGCGCGTTCTCTTGTGGTCATCACCAAAGTGGTGCAGCTACAGCTACGTTTAGCCGCACTTCCTTAACAGCCATTGCATCTGTAACACGCTTTGCAACAAACGAATCGAAGAATAGCAAAAAGAAGTTGCGCAGTTTTAAAGAATAAAGGATTTCTTGGTATGAGAAGATGAAACGCCTATTATCGGAAGGGCAATGTTGAAAACTGCAGTATCGAGTCTCCAGGCTCTTTCTGACGTCTGTCGCAAAATCCTGCTAGAGAGAAGAGGAGCTGTTGAAAATTGAAAAAGTACAGAGGATAAAACCGAATTCAGTCCACTAATAACTACTCTACAAAAGCAAACATGTGCACAAACAGAGTCGAAATACTGAGAAAACATTTTACTAATAACACTATACAACACCGAAAATGGACGAATACCAATGAATCTAAGACGTGAATATACATATATCGACATTACCACGGAAAATCAGTGGAAGATGAAGACAATCGAAAGGTACAGGTGTGACTGGCAGATGAGGACGCTGAGATTTAGAGCCGTAAATAAAACGTGCTACATATAATAGAAATGGGAGAACCACAGGAAGAGATCGGCCAACTAGCTTCTTCGATTGCAGGCTATTACTCCTCTTGTGAATTGACAGCAGATTTGCATCGACAACCGTAAGAGAAGTTGACCTATGCGTCTGGGAATATTGGGGATATCAATCGACGTCTAGCCCAAGTTCAGGTCAGTCGATAGGTCGGAGCGTAATCTGTAAATGAAGCTCGCCGTTGACCAGTAGCGGCGAGTCTTCGGTGAGTAAATCGTTGATTTCCACTTTCCGATCAATATCTAACTCGCTTGAATACCTGTAAAATACGCGTCATAGAGTACAAATTTTAAAAAAATCGATTATGCTCTACAAGTTGCATAATATATTGCTCAAAATCCCTGGAATTCTCGTCAAGGCTCGCCTTCAACACTGTTCGGAAATCGGATTCATGTAGAAAACAAGATCTCAAAGTTTCATACCACATTTGCTTGTTTGTTTACCTAATTATCTACTTATATAATCATGGGAAGAACGCAGCAAAAGAGATCGCACAAAGCAAGATGATTCAACACAAATGATGGAAATGTGAGAATATATTTAGAATACAGCTTCGACCTTTTAGCTTCATCGATTACTCTCCACCCTGTTCCAGGAGAACTTTACAGCCTCCGAAGCGCCTTTATCTGTAAATCACTAATATATTGGCGGTGAGGAGAGTCATACACGTTTCATTTTCCTTGCTCTGCTTATTCTGCCACTTAGAGCTTCATACTGGACATTTTGTAAACATCTAATAGCTTATTTGACAGAAATATTATGACAGGCTCCGACATAGACAAACTCTTTTGAGGCCGATAATTTGACCGATAAATGGGTGTAATTTCAATTCCAGTCGATGTGCTTAGTCATGGTTAAAACTAATTGGAAGGTGTAAAGAATACGGTAGTAGAGTCAACATAAGCTGTAATACACTACCAATATTCTGATTTTTTGGTGGATCATAGTAACATATAGCGAACAGTGCCGTGCAAAGCATATATACCCCAAGAGCGATGGAACAAGGTTCCTCTTTAGCGCTGCTACGACCTCAACCGCTCTGGTCCTAGTTATCGAAAAATTGTCGTTTACTTTCGAAAAACAAGCAAGCCCATAACCGACACGAAATGAGTGCCCTATCATGCATTCGCCACACAAAATTCACTGTCGGTACCAATGGGTTGAACAAATTAGGAAAAACTTTATCTGCGTTGAATGGACTTGTTCAGTTCTATATAAAATAAATGCACTTTTCGTCCTAAGTCTTCCAAATTTCTTTGTACAAAACTGAAGCATTTCTCCGAAACTACCACCTTCGTGATTCTCCCTCATGAGGAAAGAAAACAGTATGAAGTGTTGAGATATTTGCAAAACTCCGGACCGCAAGTGTTTGCGGTGGGGAACGAACGCGCTATTGTCCTTTCCGAGGAGTAATGCATTCGTTGTTTCCGGAGTTTTGCAAATATCTCAGCGTCATGTGAGGAATATTCACGCTGTTCATAAGCAGTCGGTCGTCACATCCGCGACGGAGTTCATTGGCTTCAATCTAAATGTGGCCAGAAGGAATTTGACTTTTCCAGCTTTAAATCAAGTTATCTCAGTTCACAGTGCACATATCATTTAAAAATGAAAACCTTCGAATTCCATCTATAATTGCCAGTAGCAATAATTCCTAGTCTATAGCGATGAATTTTTGGTTTTCTGGATTCCACAAAGCGTTTCTTTTTCGCCTTTCGTCGCCGAGGTAAACGCCTAAAGAAGTGAAGCGATTCAACAAGCAGGATTTCGTTCAGCTGCACATGTCGGTGATCCTGAATGCATTGTCAGACAAGAGGTAGTGCGCTTGCTTCAAACAATTCACGTTTTTAGAACTTTGTTAACATTTGCCAAATGTTAGTTGGACAAATAAGAATAGTATTGTGTTTTGCAAGAAATCTTTCTACTCTTAAAGCAATAGGTAAAGTGCTTCCTAAAATTCACCAAGTTCTCGCATCCTGGAGCGCTTGAGTTGTTGAGAAAGTACTGTTAGGCTCAAAAAATTACATGTTACGAAAACACTCGCACGATCGCGAATGTTTCAAAAGTAATGCTTTAATCTCGTCTTTCTTTAGACATGACTTAAACCTAGAAGAATGTGATTTTTCAACAATTAAAAGTCCTTGGCTTAATGGTTTAAGAAGATAAGAAACAAGTGCGAGTCATTGTAAGTAAAACGGTAACGACTATATACTACAATACGGTGGGTGTAGCGCATTGGTTAAAGGTGTCTGCAGTACACATGAGTTCATCGATTTAACCGCGCGCCCAGAACTCACCAAACCTTGCATCTCCTTGCAGTGGGCAGTTTGTACCAGACTTGTTCAGGATAATACCAGCTCTCATTTCACACAACAGTGGACCAGCGCAATCCATTGTATAGGTTAGATATGCATTCGACCACCTCTATGACTTAGGAATGGGATTGAATGAACACGCACCACTAAGCGATTGATCAGCGCAGAAAGTTTTATCCTTTACCCTTTATGCCACAATATTGAGAGGAGGAAAGCCTGCCGCACCTTTAGAATCAGAAAATTGTCTACTATACACATTCTATTAGAGAGGAACACTGATTTGATGTATTAGTAGACCAGAGCAAGTAGTACGAGTGAAATTTCAAATCACTTATTTGTACATTTTTTAAATAGTATCAATGGTACGGTGCATTCTTAGTGAAATGATCGGTGCTGTTTTAAGATTTAGACCGCAAACTATTATAATAACGCTCAGCCTCCTATCCGCAGGATTCCTTGCCATCACAGAAATCGCTGCCAATAGCTGTAGTCTTGGAAGAGTTCCAATCGGAAACTTCTTTTCAATCCAGAAAAATAGCAAGTGTCTGTGAAACGAAATGAGAAATCTCTAGCCCAGGTATCTCGACCTACGGAAAATCATGATCGATAGGAATTCAACGTGGAGTGATAGAAGCTTCAAGTTGCAGCGGAGTCTATGTGCGAGCTCAACAACCACTGCGAATGACAATAAAACGTTCAAGGGATCTATCAACAGAACGGTTACAGGATAGGACAATAAAAAGAGTGGAAGACGTGGTGCGATCCACACAAGTGAATAAAACTTACTTAATTGTCCACGCTTAAAGGAAGAGCGTTATATGTTGATCAGCCCATGAGAGACACGTCATACATTCGGTTTTATGGAATATTGAAGAGGTAATTAAATGCATATCCGGTCTGAGCAGTGACTTGTGGTGGCCTACTGTTGTCTCAGGTCAGCACTTGAAATTATTTTCAATCTGTTTAATATCAGTTCTTTCGCACTCCAAGAAAATTTTGGTACCAATTTGCCGATCCAAGAGGGATTAATGATTTGATGAAATCACGGGTGGGATAGAACAAATGATCGATCCAATGTGTATTGTGTACCTCTAACTACTGTGTTACAAGCATCGAACTCAAGTACGTCTTCACGATTGTTTCGTATTTAACATGCGCACATTCACTGCCATAAGGGATTCAAAAATGAATTAAAAGTGAACATGCCCACCTCGACCGATCACTTTCCATAATATTCACTTAGATTCAATAGTCAGCTTATAGTGCGACCGTCTTCATAGTCGATAAGGACACAGTCAAAGTGATAAACTCAAAAAGAAAGCATACGCTTGTGAACGTCACAAGACGGTTCTACCACTAGATCAGCGTCACCGCGCTTTACGCATCCGCAGCACACGAATAAAATCGCACGAGCATCACCTAATAGACCAATCGGTCGAATCATTGCAGACAGTCCTCATCCCGAAGCTACGAATCTAATTTCCTGAGTTACCATACCTACATTTAACATTACCTCACATTACCTCTAACATTTAACATTATTTGTGATGTAATATAAGGCGTGATAGTACGAGTACCCGATATTGAGGCTGAGATGTTGAAAATCGAATTATTGTATAATTCACTTTAAAAACAACCGGAAGACAAAGCAGTTAGGAGTAAGATTTCACGGTATTTCAAACATACAAGCGAAGGTTTGCCGACCAAGTGGTCAGCTTTTTTCATGAAGGTCATTAGGGAGCAGTGAGAAAAATATGATGCTCTTCCTGCCTCATCGATGAGTTAATGCTTTGCAGACCAAAAAGAATCTAGTGCATAGCTGCGACTTGTCAGTGGAGAAGACTTCTTACTGATGATATAGATAAGATATTATTGTTACTTTTATTGTAGCCTAAAATACTTAAAAATATCAGCAAAATACTTGAAAATAATTAAAAAGGATTAGGTCACCAGTATCATCTTTATGAAGAAATATGGTGTAACTCGAACCAAAATGTAAAATAAACTTTTCGCAAACCTAGTTTTTGTGAAGTTCTTCTTGCTCGAGAACGATCTTAACACGCGCTTTTCATCGACAATCGACAGCATGTACTCGATTGATCTGCTAAGAATCAAAATAAGAAAAAGCACACCAGAGAACGATTATATAACGAAGCAGTTTCTATCGAATTCGCTACCACAGTGTGGATTAATTGAAAAAGGACTCCCAGAACACTTGCAATTTTCTTGTCTATTTCTCCGTTGCTACTACGATCGTGTACAAAAATTGTTATACTAAAACGATAAAGGAAAAAGCTCTCGGCGTTGATCAATCCCTGATGGCCATGCATTCGATCTCATTAAGCATCGTTGGAGGTGATTGAATGCATCTCTGGCCTTTTACAATGACTCGTGGCTGTCTACCGATGTATCTAGCCAGTGCTTTTATCCTCCCAGACAAGCCTGGTACCAATTTGTCCACCGCGGAGGGATGGAAGGCTTGGTGAGCCACGTGGGCGGGGATCGATCCTTTGTGTGTATCGCGGGGAGCCTCCGATCACTGCGTCACATGTGCCTTGTTATAATAAAAGACTCATAAATTAATGTTTATCTGTTCTCAAGCTGCAATAGTTCATTGATGAAGTCTGTCATAATTAGAAGAACGTAAGCAGATGCATAATATACTGATATAGTAGAAACTATTGTTGAGGCGACAAAATCTCAACATGTATTGTCAAGCATGGAATGATGCTCACGAATTCACGTACCGACGATTTCAAGACGACCGACTAGAGTTTCTAACTTAGTACCTTGGCTGATCGATATCTTCCGAGATTAGATAGGCTTTAAGGACATCGTCGACAGCATTCGAATACGATGAACCGCCCAATTTCAGAGTCCATTGCCATGTTTGCAGCGGAAAGGTGCAAGAACGTGTGCGTATCTGCAACGAACGAGTTACAATGTGCATGACGCATGAGGCAGCTGAAACATCGCCAGAACGAAACCGATTTGTTATTCACTCTATTTAGCACTAAAGAGAATGTCGAAAAGGTCACATGCACTACGATCCTTGCATGAGAACTAATGCAGCAACTACTAGTCAGAAAACTGCTTTAGCATAATGAAAGAGATGCTGCTCACTTCATGCAGATTTAAGACACCTCTCATAGCAATGCTATGTACTCCTACGTCAAAACTAAGAAACGCTTCAACTTTCTCGAATGTACGCGAAAGTCGTGCTATAATTGGCAAATATCAGCATTGAAGTATCATAGACTGTTCAACACGTTGTTGAGGCTAAACAAGGACGATAGATAGTATTCCAGTGTAGAAAAAAATCGTCACATTTCAAAAACACTAGGATTTCATTGAGCATTAATTGCACTGGTGTAACAGAGCGCCAACCTATTAGTGAAATCAGACGCTCGGTGAACTAAAAGGCATAATGGTTAATGAAAAGGAATGTGATCACTTCAATTAGGTTCATCTAAGGAGAGATTTTTCAAAAAAATGTACTCGATTTTTAAATGCTAAACTGCAACGTATGCCAGAAATCCCATAGCACCTAGTTTTAAAATCCCTAATCATAGGTAAAAACTACCAGTGTCAAATAAAGTAGCAAGTTCTAGGAGTGGCTGCAAGCACTTGGCATTTGAATAACTCACCCTCTTAAATTATCTAGTGAAATATAGCATATTTTACACTACAGTGGTACTTTGGCGAAAGACAATTTTTTTCGTCTGGAATGCTAAGGAAGCCGAAGTGGTCCATTCTCATTTTATTCTCACACGGGGTTCCTCGCCCTTCTGGATCGGAGATAGGTGTGCCACATCTCCAATAGATTTCTTGGCAGGTACTTACCAATTGCTTTTCTACCAACAAAGGTTCACCATCGGCCAACGGTCAATCTTATCTATGACTCGGTCCACCAATTCGACAAATCGTAATTAATCAATAGCTTAATGCCGATTCGCGCTCGCGCGTCAACTGTACACTAGAATAATTGGAAAATGCACCTCAAAATTGGTTCACCTGGAATGAATGATCCACGCCCCTCTGATACAGTTGTTCGTTCGAGATTGATATCCGCTTGTCCCATCGTATATCGGTGTAGTTGCGCAGCAGAAACTGCGTCGTCAGGAACTCCCTGAAAAGGTCCCGAACATGGTTGAATGGGCGAACCTATGGTGCTCAACAGTTTTCTTGCCACAAGATTTTCATGCTTTAAAGTCAGAAATGCAAGGATTTATGGAATATTCTCGAAATAAAATTAACAGGAATGCTCATTTTCTTTATTTAGTTGCTGAGAGATTTCGGATTTCCTCTCCGACATGAACATGTTTTACAAATGAACAAATGAAGTGGACATTTACATATCAACGTTTAATCATTTCTTAGATTTTTCTTTCGTTTCTACAGCACATCTCCTGCACGGGACCCGATCGAGCATGAAGCATTATCATTTCAGTAAAAGATTCAGTAGGACAAAAATCTCGGATTGATTTCCAGTTTCTCGTCCTTTACACTGACATGAAATCAATGTCCATTAACAAAAATTTTTCGTTTTGCGAAGTTCAATCGAATAGTTGTACAACATCCAAGAGGATAAATGACCTCTGGAACTAATTTCTACCTACGGTTAAAATAAATTCCTTTACAATAATGAAGATGATGATATAAGAATTTCTCAATAACAGATTTCAAAAGTACTTAGAGTTTGCCCCTCTCCCATTTCTTGTGTCCAGAAATGAAGGTACTTTGAGCTCACGCATGAAGGAAACTATAGTACGATAACCCATCTAGCATGAAGCTTTTTCATTTCAGCAGAAGGTTCGATGGGACACAAATCTTTAGAGTTAATTTCCATGTTTTCGTCCTTTACTAACTTGATACTTGATAGTTGAACGGCCCGTCCTTGCGGGCGCCAGCATAATCTCCATTTTTCGGAGATTTGCTGGTTAAGCCATTGTGGTTCACTGGAATCCTGAGGTCGGCCTGGCCAAAGTCTGCCCAGGTCTTCACCAACACAGGCAGTTGCAGCCCTTGCGGATCAGTGGGAGACTTGCTACTATGCGACTTTGATACCAGAACGGTGGTGGATCCTGGCATTGGTTTACTCTTAGCTATGCTTCCTGATAGAAACGCCTGACTTCTTCTCAGCTTTGGAGACCCTGCCAAGGGGATGAATCCTCCCGCTGTACATTGCATCCCGGCACCCAGGAACACCTCCAAGCCACGATGAAACATTAAGCCGTTGGGAGCTCTCGTCTTTTACACGAACATGAAATCCCTATCGATTACGAAGTCATGCGGAAAACACTGAAACTGTCACGACGTACTTGCAATTGACTCTGCTTGAAAGAGGAAGTGCTTGAAATTTATAGGCTAGCAATATCTGCGGATGAAACAGCTTCGGATAGCATTCGGCAAACTGTGAGCGCTCAACATGTGTCAACTCGTCCGCGGTCATGAATGGAAATCTGCAACACATCTCTGATTCACAAAAGATCTTTTTTCGGAAGGAAAACAAAACTTAAATCTTTAAAATTATTGAGAGACACGAACAAAAGTGCAAAACGAAAGCAGGTATGAGGTTATGCAAACTCAATTACAGTTCTGCTCTTCTTTCACACAACACAAAATCAAATACTGTGCACTTTTTGCATTAGTCTCATTTCCTTGCATCCATTCCTCCGGTCAAGGAAATCCTTAGATTTCTGCGTATTGGTCTGCTGCAGAGGATTTTTCGTTTCTCCATAAATGTCATCAAACAGCGACCCAGTTAGTTCTCGCTTTCATTCCAGGACAGCTGTTCCAGGGAGTTTCCAGGTCTTCATCACAGGCAGTAACCACCTTCTGTGGACTGCAGGAATCGATATGATTCCGAACAGCTCTAGTAGCAATCACCCGATCCGGAAGGGATGAGGAGCCTTGTTGGCCAACGGCGAGGGCGATTCAGGGCTGTATTGAATTTTGCGTGCTGTACGGGATTATCAGCACTGCGCCACCTGCGTCCTCTTTTGCGCTTTATTGATGAAAACCTACGCTCACTGTGCGCCAGGATAGCCTGATTGTCACCATTCGTATAGTCGCGTACGACAGACACGATGTGGAGCTGGTTCATTGCAACTTCTAGCGGCACGTAGTATGGGACCGTTGCAGTGATACAATATATAATGAAATAACAATGATACAATGTTACATCAACATCGTTGCACATATGGATCGAATGAATGCCGTTTTTTAGTAAGCACGTGAAATTTATTGCAGCTCAATCGAGACAGCTGCAAAATCTTCTGCATTTTTTAATAATATTGCAATATAGTCAGTTTCCACTTACTGCCTATTCCTCATTGATGGCAGGGTATGTTGTGAAATATAACCAAAATAATTCAGCTGGGATTCACTTCCATGGCAACATTCTAAAATTTCTACAATTTTGGGACACTTGCTATTCCCTGCTGACCCGAGAGCGAGCCTTTTATAATGATTCTGTTCTTCTTTTTTCAAGCTGTTTTTTCCCTCTTGACTATTGGGTCTATCGTCTTAATGTTATTACTTCACTAAGAACTGTCCACTATGGTTTTCTCTTCGTGGAGCGATGACTGGTAATTTCGTTCACTCTCTCATCCAAGCTTGGTGCATTTCTTAGATAATCTCTTCAAGCTTTCGGCGAATTGTTCACAAGATTCAGGATCGGCAACTTTTTGTATGTCTTCCACTAAAGAGAACCGGACGCATAAAGTCTACACGATTGAGGAATACCTCGTCATAGAGAAAAACACTTCTGAAGAAGACGAAATTAGCCTAAAAGTTATTCAATGTGAAATTAATATTGCGCCATAACTTCGTTTCTGAAGACCTAGTAAGGAAGGTAACGAAAGAGGTGTATTAACAAACACCTAAACTCATTCCAGCTACTTCGAGAAAAACTTACCTAGAGGATTTAAAACTGAAAAATTTGTCCTTTTCCTGACCCAATAAAAAAGTTTAAAACGAATCCTCCGACCCAAAAAAAACGAAGGATTAAATAGGAATTGTTCATCTAGGTACTATGGAGAAATATTGCTATCGCCTATTTCATAGATTGTTGTTTTCCTTTATTGCTTGACAAACCGGATATAGGGCAGCAATGAGCTCAATAAAGGGCTGGCTGTTGTGCCTCGTCGTTCCGGATGATTTGGTGCTTGCAGCCATCGCATCACCGCCTCCCATAAACGGTACTCGTCTGAAATGCTTTGTATTCCCTTACTCCCTTTACTGGTACATATAATTATCTAACGTAAAAGTTATTTGTCATAGCAAGATACTACTCTGCTAATTAAATTTTATTTCGATTCCCCTACCCATAACGAGTATGCAGTATTCAACAATTTAAGCACGCCTTGTAAGGCAAGTTGCATACATGTGTTACGGAATTTTAGTCGCATTGTAATCGACAACTATACGATCTGCGCTTTACTGATGATATCTTTTTTTACAACAACAAGCATTAGCGCAGCGGAACGAATGTTTGCCGACTTTGATATCGGCTGTGGAAAGATTGGTCTTCGATTAAATCTCACAAAAGGGCCGAATACAGCTGCATTTATTTAGGTTGGTATCTACGTTTATCCATATGATGAACTACTTAACTCCACAACTGAACACGAGAAAGCGAGCAGCTTCGGGAGCTTTCAAGAGCGTGAGGACGTAGAGCTGGTCGCTAAGTAAACACAACGAAAGATCACTCAGCGCTAATGATGATGTAATTGACAGAGTGACGCTTAGATCCCGTGCCAAACAAGTGAAATAGGGAATCCCAAGTTCCCGCCTGCGCCAGTGATATCGATGATCAGAGACGCCGCTAAGTACGTCAAAATGTTGAAAATCATGTGGTCTGGAGATGAAATAAACGTCTAAACGACAACAAATGGAATCCGGCAGAATATAACGTGAAATACAAAACTAGTTCAGAGAAACGCAAAGCAAAGGCCTCATTGATGCAGCATGCCATGCACGGAGCCCTCGGGATAACCGTGGTTCGATGTCTGCTGGCGTCCAAATTTTGCGAATATCTCGGCATCGTTATAGTTGCATTTCACATTATACGCTGCTGTGAAAAACTGTAATAGGCAGCAAATAAAAGGTTAACATTATGACAACCAATAATTTCCCCATAAGATGAGGAATTCGTGAGTTGTGAACATGAATAGGTTGTAGAAAAGACTTAATTCTATCGTTCCATCAGTACATCATCCGTGCTCATGAAACGATAAAACGAAGTCTTTTCTACAACCCATTCATGCCCACGGCTCACGAAACCCCCATGTAATCGGAAAATTAATGATTTTTTATGTGCTATTTATTGATATGGTGATGCTTATTGTGCCAGTTACTACATGTTATTATGGTCCGCTACCAAACACATTACTGTCAACATTTGGAAACTTTTTGAAACTTGTCTATTGTAGTACTTTTGATCAAGCACGCTCTATACGATAGCTTCCACTCACTATAGCGAATGGAATCGAATTAGTAGTCGATTAGCACCCAAATCTCTGGTTTGATGAACTCGTTCGGAAAACGGTTTTTTGTAGATCTTACTTAACCGGTTCAAACAAAAGTCTCTTACCAACCTCGCGTTAGCTCTACCCTGCAGAAGAATATGGGTTTTTTCTATATTTCTATGTGCTGAACAGAAATTTTCCTGATCAATGCTCAAAACAGCATCTGCGCTCTACAAGACTTAGTTCATTGAAAAGAAAAAGTATAAAAAAATAGTTCTATATGTTAAATAAAGCATCGGAAAAAAAATGAGACCTATGGGTCTTACCGACCACTCCGCAAAACCACTATAACACCTATAGGTGTCACTCGTTACCAGAGCGTTCAAATTTATGATTAAAGAAGAACTAAGTTAAGAAATCTTGAAAAAATGCATCACTTCAAAAATTAACCAATGGCACAGTGGCAAATTAGCGAAGGCATTACCTCTTTCAAATAGAGATAATTGTTTATAGCTAACCTTATAAAGCACCAAGCTGATAAAAATGATACTCTCCGGCATTGTATTTTTCTCAATTCATCAGCGAAATAAACGGTGTAGGTGTAATTTATGTAGTTAAAAGGGTTGATTAAGGATGATAAGATCAAATTAAGAAGGTTGATAAGACGATAGAAGTTGTTGATACTCTCCGAGACGAAAAGTTTGACCGGGTGATACCAAATGAACAGCATACGAAAATAAAATTGAGCAAGAATTATCTAGGAAGGCTTCAGCGAGAAAATTCTCCTTGAGAAAAACATAAGAAAGCTAAGGTGTTCGGGTTTAACTGTAACGTGGCTACCATTTGCGCAATTTGTCTTGCTCGTTGAATACTTGCCTAGTTAACTATTATCGGAAAACGGGATTTCTGTGCCTGAGTATTCCCAAACTTTCACTAACGGCTGGTAACCACTCTTTTCCGATCGAAACGAGCGTTCCCATGCAAATTTGACACGAATAGTCAACCCGAAGTGGTGTCGATTTGGTTAGCCTGAAGTGAAATGAACCTAGTGGTTAAACTTTTATTTAGTGCACATTCTTTCCCTGGTAGGGTGTTATGGGAAATACAACCACAAGGATTCTGAGATATGACCAAAACTCGGAGCCTTAGGTGGACTTCAACCGTACTATTACCCTTTCTGGCCGTTCACGTGCTATTCACAACAGAAACCGGGGCTGTTGCATTGTCTTTCTCTCAACTGGTTTTTTTTTCTCTACCGATTCGATCAGCAATCATCCGAAAATGGCAATGATCTGGGAAAACTGGCTTAGAAAAAGGCAAAGCAAAAGCCTCGGTTGATGTGGTGGAGTGCACGTGAGCCACCGGAAAGGGTTATCGCGGATCCGAAGCCTAACTAAGGTTTCAAGTTTTGCTCATATCTCAGGATTCTTGTGGCTGCATTTCATACAAACCAAGCAGATTTATTAAGGACATTGCATGGCGCCTCGAACCACAGCGCTTTCTGCATGTAGCGCTCCCTTAGGAACGACAAATCAAATCGATGTGGAATGAGTTCATTACCATAATCGAGATGGTTAACTCACCGCACATCTCATAAGAGAGGTTCCCAGAAACGTCAGTAGGGGATTCTTCAGCATTTCACACCGTCTGATTTTAATTTTCCTTATAACTTCTGAGGGTTCTTCGTTCAATACCATAGAATAATAATGATGAATCGCACATTTTACAAAAGTTGTTTAATTCAGAAGCTATAGCTTCCCAACAAGACGAAGCTACGAAGTTGAGTACTGCTTTGACCACGATTCATTTTTTAGTACGAAAATGATAGTCGCTTTCCAATTTCAATCTACATAACGCCGTTTATACTGAAATTCATTGCTTGAAACAAAAGTATTTCTTATTCTACCAAGACAAAATCTCCCCTTTCTGGTCCGACTAAATGTATTCATTCGACTTCTTGTCGCTGATGATCATATTGTGAACAGGCGAGAATTGCACGAAGTTGGTTAGTTCAAAAGACAGGGTTTTCTATCATAATGAAGTCCCGAAATTGTTCTATTTTGAGGAAATTATTGAGGAATATAGATAAAAATAATTAAGTCTTGAATGGAGAACGAGAACCAACTGGCGACCACAAGCTGATTGCATTTGAGAATCTCGATCATTTGGTCACGATCCAACGCCAACCAACTCTTCTCCCATTCCTCGGTGATAAGCAGTTCAAAGTCCCGAGCGATCGTTTGGATGCATGCCCTAATCAGCAGCTGTAACAGGGCGATCTTTGAAAAACACTGCATATAATTTCAGTTTTTCCTAACAATTATAGGATGAAGCCAAGGTTAACTGATAGCATACCGGATTTCGCAGTGACAGAGCTATTAACACACAACGTTCTGCATTGGGTACAATGCATTAATGCGATAATCATGACCGCTTTCAAATTGGACGCAACAAATCTGTGTTTCTATTGAAATACATTACTTGGAATAAAAACCATTTCTTATTCTATCAAGATAAAATTCCGACTTTCAACAGACCATGAAATGTATTCATTGGACTTTTTGTCGTTCATATTCATATCTCGAACACAATGGCAAACGAACAGACAAGAATTCGTGCAGCAGAAAATGATGGGGTACCTCAATGTATTCGTTGTGTTTGCAGATGTCTCCCATTCGCTGAACACTTTAACAGTTTAAATTTTATCTTCAGTTCCTCGAAAATTTTCGTCCCTTACACGCAAAAAATTAAAGTAACACTGAACAAAACTCATACATATAATTAAGAGGATAGAAAAAGCTTCCTCTACCGATCTGTGAAGTACTGATTTCTTAAGATATTTTTCCGACTAACGAAAAATTATCACTAGTTGTCGAAAACTCATCTTCGGGCGCTATGAGTTGAAATTCCGGACCACCATGGTGACATAACCAGGATAGTTGGACTTTTCGGATGTTTCATTGTTTTATTGAAACCAACATTTGTGGCTGTTATCGTTGTGTCGAGTATTTCGGAAATGTATTTTCGAAGCAGTAAAAATTCCATGCCGTATAACACAAGTGAGAATAAAGAACCTAGTAGTGGTCACATAGTAGTAATAGTAATATCACATAATGGTAATATCACATAAGCAGCTGTTTCACTTGGTCACCAACTCATGAAAAAATAAGGTTTTTTCCAGGATAAAAAGACATAGTTTCTTTAAAATGAGGTTGACTTCTGATATTGCCTCCCAACGGTTTACCGCCTCATCGTGGTTTGGAGGTGTTCCTGGGTGTCGGGTTGCGATGTATAGCGAGGGATTCATCCCTCCAGTAGTCTTCCAAGCTGAGGGGAACCCTGCATTTCCATCAGGAAGCCCAGCTAAGAGTAAACCAATATCGAGATTCACCACCGGTCCGGTATCAAACTAGTGGCATAGTGGCAAATCTTCCTCTGATTCACAAAGGTGGCCACTGCTGTGGTAGTGTCGATCTGGGGCAAACTTTGGCCAGGCTGACCTCAGGACTCCAGAAAACCACAATAGCTAGACCAGCAAAACTCCGAAAAACGAAAATTATTCTGGGGTCCGCACAACTATTGAGAACAGGCTATCCAAGTATCCGAGTAAGTACTTGATGATGATGATATAAATGTGGCAGCAATTTTCCAACCCCACAGAGATGACAGACTTGGTTAACCCGAAGCGGAATGAAACCAGTACCGTCTTCGTTATGGTCGACGTTAAAAGATATAGAGTACTCCGAGTTTGTCTTCGTCATAGATTTATGTTTACGCGTAGACGACGAAGACTATCAAAGCCACAAGGAAATTTTTAAAAAAATAGTCCGTTATCGACATTTATTGGCTAACATTACTTATCCTATTGAAAATCTTGCAAATCTCCAAATGTGGCATAGTGTCAGCTAATTTTTGCTCAAATCTATGTTTATTTTGTCACTTGAGTACCACGCAAAGCTCTCTCTTTGGACCACAACTGATGTGATTGCGATTTGATGAAATGCGTCCACAGAAAGAACTTCTGTTCGTAGTTTTGTCACTCACACTTTCACTGGATCACGCTTTCAGGAAAAATATAAACCGTAGTGTCTGACCTGATGATAGGCTTTTGTTGCATACGAGAACCATATACTGAATACATCCTTCAACATTAGACTGGGAAGGATCTCAGATATAGCGAAATCGATGCAGACCTTAAGTGAAATCAGTCAGTCATCTGCCACCGCAACCTCGTCTAGTCTCACCGTGATATCAACTGATTCGACCCTTCTAGTTGTAATGATGGGATTACTAGATTGTCATTGCGCATTCAAGCAAAAATACTGCAGTATTTTTTATCACGGACCGTTTCTTATCGCTTTAAAAATTGGAGAAAGCTGAAGTTGTACTCTCAAGATCTCGAGAAAATACTATGATGCTTTAGTAGTTATGCACTCTACTTTTGTCTAAGCTTTAAAATCACAGTGCATTAAGTAAAAAGGTAAAAAGGAATATCTGGCGAGAACAAATTTAGGAAGTCGGACACATTGACCTTTTTCAAGCTGATCACGTTATACTTGTCCGCTAGTATGAGTATCGGTAGACAGTTATCTTGATGTAGCACCACATGATTACAGTAGAGAAATCGAAGGAACGCTGGAAACACCTTCTGACACGGAGCGTCCTCAACAATCTCGAGATCCTTAACAGCAAAATATACTGATTAGTACTTTGTTCGATGGTCCTCATTCAAAAGTGGCTGATTCGCTGATGTCAGCGGTATTGGAGATCTAAAAGCTGCTTCTATTCAAAAATACATCATTCTACGAGCAGATCCTCAGTATTCTAAATCCATCAGATAATTTTATTTAGACTACATAACTGGAAAAAGTATGTTATAACGATGTTCTATTGATAGTCTAGCGGCCCCACATCTTTTGTGTTGAGTACGCGCTATGAAAAGGCGGGTTGTGCAAACAATGGAATATATTTGACTAAAAAACCAATACATCATACAAGGGTGCTGTGACTATTTATTGCTGACACTGCACTAAACGAGTTTACTCGTCTACGTTTGAAATTTCCACATCCTCGTAATCTACTGAATTGGGCAATTAGATAGCCTCTGATCGTCAGCTGACTAACCGAATCAATCGATGTGCTCCTGAAAAAATTTTACCCGCAAAGAGACAAATCTTTCTCCACTTTACAAGAGCTTACAGCGATGAAAACTTGGAAATGCCCTAGCACTATTGCCTGAGATTATGAGGGAGAACGACAGTCGATCTGCATTCAATGTGAGAGTGAGAAGCGAAGGCCATACATCCATGAACGGCATACCATCACCCACATGAGCCCCACCCATATATGTGTGACAGTGGCAAAGCAAACAATCGGATGGAAGAAGAAATGAAGGAACCGCAAACTCATAAAGACGAGATATCTAAGTATTTAAGTATATAGTATATCGATGCTTAGTAATTTGAATACTTACACATCTCGTCTTCATGAGTTTCAGAAAGACGAAAAAGAGGAGAAGAAGAAAGAAAAAAGAAGAAAGCCTTCGCTCACAAACTCCTGGAATAAAACTGTTTTAATCCTTGCTTTTGAAAAAAGATACCTTTCTGCACTCCGTCGAACAGGTTCATTTTACCAATATAACTGGAAAGCTAAATATTTAATACCCCATTTTCCTTTCCAGGACTCCTTTTCATTGTCAAGAACTGCCCGAAAGAAGTAACACGAGCTGTTTCATTTGCTAGATGCTTTCTTGCAGAATTATTTATCATCACAAGATAAGCATACTTCTTAATTTTTCAAATTGGCAAATATAATCGATTCAAACTAGATCGATAAAATTTTGAACAATTTCACCGTGAAACTACACCACCTTCCTTTCGCCATTCCATCGTTGGCTTAGCATACGATCAAATACCTCACTATTCTTCGCCAAGATGAGACGATGGGCAGCAAAACTGAAAAGAGCCAATTCTCTTAATCAATATGGCAATTCTCCTTCCGCCTTAGCGCCACATGGCGTGCACTTTTCTCTGAGTGAGAACCAGCAAAATATTGTGGGAAATGATCGCTACGGCACCAGTTGTTGCTCAGCACTTCGCCTTCAAAGATTAACAGATGTCAAAAAACACACTTTTCGTCCCCAACGATGACGTTGACATCGCTGAGATGGGCATTATTGTAATACTTGGCGAAATCGTTGAGCGCATCTCGGTCGTCAGCGAAGCAATCCATGCCTACAAATATATCATCATCATTGAACAGTTCTCGTGTCTTCTAATTCTGAACACCTGCTCACCACCATTTATCAAGACAGTCATAATTTTTATCTTTTATTTACTACCTATTCTTTTTTATGACAGGGTACAATGTGAAATACAATCACAAGGATGCTTAGATATGAGCAAAACCCGAAGTCTCCGTTGCGCTTCGAACCCGCGACTACATTTTCAGGAAAATCACGTCTAATCTACTACGATAGCCGAGGCCCATTGTTTGCCTCTTGGCCAATCTTTTACCTTAACGGTGCTATCATCAATCACCCGTCGACGGAAACCATCTGATGAATACAAATCGACACTGAACGGAAGCTAAGCTTAAGCCGAAGCTGTAGCCTAGATCACAAAGTTTTAACCTCTATTTACTGCCCTTCATTTTTCGTGGCAGGGTATCATGTGAAATACAAGTTATAAATCTTCGTAGCAGTCAGACAATTAATAAACCGCTCTTCAAACTACGACTCATTAGTGCTCTCTAAATTCCCTCATGGTAATAAGCTTCAACAGCGTCTGCTTAGCTGAGCAATCTCTAACAATCGACTTTTTATTTGTTAGAAAACTTCATCACCAGAATTAGTTTAATCGAAGATGCGACCGTATTCTGGATGGTGGCGCCGCTGCTGCAGCGTCACAGTTGTTTTTTCACAATCCATCTTGCTTACGTGAATTTCTACTAACCTGCATATCGTTAGACCTTCAAATCAATTAGGCATTACGAAAAAACCAACTACTAGAATTGTTCTATTTTTCCAGCCCTATATTCAAGGATCGAATGCAGTGACGCATACTTGTTACATTTTCGTTCTTTGAAGCGTAATACCAAATTTCAGCACTCAATAAGTGCAAATGCCAGAAATATGTTCCAAAATATGGATAACGGATAAACGTTTCAAAGGCTGTGATCGCATTACCCGCTGGTTCCTCGGGACCGATGACGAGTCGATTTGGCACGTCACGAACCTTCATCGCGACCATATCACAGTGAGCCGTCACGTCTACACTATCGTCATCATTAACGGACATGTTTAGCTTTCGAAATTGAAAAGCGACAGAGGAGGACCGAGGACACAGCGAAAAGCAGCAGTCAGTGGGAAGCGAGTGAATCAATGACTGTTATACGATGTGTCGAGGCTTGAACGGTTGTGCCATCAAGAACCGGCAAAAACTGCACATTCGGCGGCTGCCGGCCGGACGACTGGCAACGGAATGAGATCGAGTCGTAGAAATGAGATAGAAACAGGATTAATATGTAGGAACTGAGAAGATGAATGCATAATGCGAAACGAGAGCATCGTAACGGCTTGACTATAACAATGTTCATATAGCAAAAATTTGGAAGAGGAAGCAATCAATAGAAGTCGATGTACTTAAAAGCAACATTTTTCCCACATACGTTAATACGTTTTGAGCAATCAGATCGAATTCATTTATAAGGTAGAAATAGCTCTGGTCATTAAAGCTAAGACGTAGATAGTGTGACTTCCTATCGAGTCACTATAATCACAGCTAGAGCCACTGCATCGATATCTGCGGTGCATCACTTAGCCCGTTATTGGTCGGCTTAAATCTTTCCTTTATTGCTCATACAACCTCATTAATACCTAATACAATGAAGTTTGAGAAACGCATTTCGTGGTGGTTATAGGTGCCCTGCAATACACACGAGATTGATCTTTGGTTTTGGTTCAATTCCACGTCGCTGCCAGGAAACTAGCACCAGCCTTGTCTGGGAAGGCACCATCACTGACTTGGTACATCGATAGGACACGCAAGTCACTCAAAAATATTTTTAATCACCTCTACGATGCATGAGGAAGGGAAAAATGCATGATGAATCTGTCAGGCATTGATCAACGATGAATGCATTATTATGTAACTTTCTACTTTTTTATTTCTGGTGATATCTACGACTTTTGATCATTAACATTTAAACGAATTTATCTGAGAGAAAGAAAGCGTTCCACCCAAGCAATGACATATCTGTTTCGTCACCTTCCGTTCCATTTTAGATGGGAGTGGTAGCGACTGGTGGCTGAAAAGTTCATAAAATGAATAGTTTATTTGTTCACTGATGACTCGCACCAAGGCCTATTCCAATGTGGTTTTTCGAGTGCTGAAAATGTGGGAAGTGGCAGTCGTCTACTGCTCTTTCACTGACGAGTATTTTGCGAATTCCAAAATGGCGGCACCCAGCGCCTGTATGGAAGATGAGTATCGACTGTATGTGCGATAAGGAGCTCCTGGAAGCACCAACGAATTGTCAGATGTTATGTGAAATTCGATGAACTCTGACAAAGCTACACTGGTGTTACACGAACGAATATCCCTTCCAACTTCACTGCCGATAACGACAGCATCGTTTTCTTTTGTAACGGGTAAAAACTGCCATGGCCTTAGAAGGAAGCATCAATTTCCTCCAGAAAACAGAAAAACCAGAGTTGCCAATGAATACTCGTTTGCATTAACGCTTGCGACGCAAAGAGGCAATGCTTTTGCATGCTCCTGCTAATGTCAGACCGGTATTATAATATTATTCGCTCGTTTTTCTAAGCACATGTGGGAGAAGTGAGTAGCGCGGTGGTAGTGGTGCCATTCATCACGTGCACGGTGCTAGTTCGACCCCACATTGGATTCACCAAGACTGTCATCACTCCTGGATCGAAGAATTCGTACTAGACTTTTCCTCACCTGAACCCACTCTTCCAAATCCGTACAGGAATGCTCTACCACAGTTGTCCTAGCACTCCAGTTAGAATCGATACGACCGGTATTCAATGGCATTCATAAAAAAGGTAAAATCCTCAACCACTGCCGAAGCTAATTAATAAAATCTATACATGCACCTACATGCATATACACATCTATTTATAACCATTATCGATTGAAAGGAAAACTCGTCAAACAAAGATGAAACGAAAGTTGCGCCTACAATCCCGCCGCTACAGCTTTTTTTTCGATTATTAACGGCCGTGCGGGTTTCCAAATAACGGACGGTAATTTTTAGATAACTAGGGTACTTGAAAACTTCGGCGTTTCACGAACTCATTGACATACATACCTTTCCTAAAGTGTTATTTTTATCTGAATTTTCTGTTTCAACCTAATAAACACTCCTATCAAAATTTTGCAATATAGCAGCTGTGGCAAAAATCAAAACGCATTTGGAAGCAGCATTGTGTGTGGCCAGTTGAAACTCCGCCTCCTCAAACACTCTTCTGTTGGAGATGTGTGTCAGAAGCGCGTAAGGAAACGATAGATGGGTCCAGGAAACCCAGCATTTCATCTTGATGGAGTTAGAACTGATGAAGGGTTAGCCCGTGTTGGCAAGGGTGCTTAGATACCAGTGGCTTTATTTAAAATAATAGCGTTTCCTATAAACAGAGATGTTGTTTTTCATCTATTTAATTATTTTTCATCTATTAAAAAGTAAGATGCGCTACCACCCTACCACCGAACTAGCCCCTCTCCCAACAGAGATATATATGTTTGGATTTTAAAAGCGAAACATTATGGGCTACCTTTAACGCACGCGTGGGCTTTATTGTCACGAACGACTTAGGATCTTGGTGTCTCAAGTAAAATAAGTAAAAAAAAAGATAAAGCTCTTGCCGTCGATCAATCCCTGAGGGATGCGCCGTGCATACTACTTCATTAAGCATCGTTTGGAGGTGATTAAATCTATATCTGGACTTTATAATGACTCGCAGTGGCCTACCGTTGCATCGAGGCGGTGCTGCCATCGTCCCGGACAAGTCTGGTACCAATTTACCAACCGAGGGATGGAAAGCTTCGTGGGCCATTGGCGCGAGGATCAATTCCACATATGTGTTGCACGGTGCCTCCGACCACTGCACCACACGCGCCCTTCTCGAGTCCGAGTACCAAAAAATCATCGTGACCGTCTTTGTGTGCCAATATGACGCAATGGAAGCACTAAAGCATCGTAATACATCTTCAAGTGCTACGTTTTATCTTGAAAAGGTAAACGTTTCAAAGGCCTTTATTTCAGGAAGTGTTTGCTAAGAATTATTGGCATCATCAGCCTGCATCACCAGTTCAAAGTCCGATCTCATAGAATTTTAATTCAGTATGTGGAATCTACAGTCAGCCCTAACCGGTGTTGCACCAAAAACATTTATATTAATAGATTTTACACGCATCTTCAAATCTTGAACATTTGAACATTTAACGCTCAGAACACGTTCTTTTAGTTCACCTTTCCTTTTTTGTTTTTGACGAATAGCAGAAGAAAATTCCTTAAATATTAGGAACTCAAAAGAAAATTCTAGATTTAATCATGTATTCTGCTGAGCTTTGTTTCTAAATCTATGAGAAAATTAAAGATAAAAGAAGCACGGAAACTGTTCGCCTTGTAACAAATGGAAGAGCCTCTTTGAATGCTACATCATAAAATCAACACGAAATTCTCAACACACAACTACGGAGTATGTACCAGACCCGATAGTTCTCGAAAGAGAAGCAAATATCACGCCCATCGCCGTAGTTTTCGACTCTGCTGAGAGAAAAATGGTTCAGTGCTGACGCCTATCGCGCCCATTCAGGAAGGACTGCAAGCGAATATGACGTAACTATGAGAAAACTTGAATCAGAAACTCCGTTTTGGAGAATAATTATGGTCACTTTAGGTATTGAAGACGAGGAAAAAAATGATAGAATGCCAAAATGTAAAAGCAGAAAAAAGAAGTATATAAGAAGAAAACTATGGGAAAAAGAGAACGAAAAGATAAGATTACTGAAGAATAGGGCAGGAAGGCAGAAAAATGAAGTGAAAGAGGAGTACAATGAATGGGAGAAGAGAGATGAGAGAACAATAATTACGAAAGGCAATGCAATGCAGAGCTCGCTTTCATTAACAGACAACAAGCGTTCGCTTAAGAATAACAGCGAAAGAATAAGGATCGCCGAAACTGGATGCGCGGCGGAGTGTGGCCGTAAAGGGGTGCGCCCGCCAACGGTGTCGACCAGCTGGCGCGCCGACTCGCAGAACTCCAGCCATTGTGGAAACACCGTTGTGCGTTCTATTTTCTGTGAGTATTTATCACTACTTCATACATGAGGAATAAAAATATGAAAAGCAAAGTCATGTGAATTTGGTTGTCGTCCTCTTCAAATTCGAAAATGAACTCTGAGAGAGAAAGTTTTATGAAGAAAGTACTACCTGTGGTGAACCAACACGCTTTTTCATCAATGTTTAGCAGATATAAAAAAGTAGAGTTTACTTTTTATTTACTGCCTATTAAAATTTTTCACGGCAGGGTATCATGCGTGATACAACCACAATGGTGCTGAGATATTTGTAAAACTCCGGACCGTGGGTGTCAACGGTGGGAAACAAATGCGCTATTACCTTTTTCGGGAGCTAAAAAATGAAGGACCTACAAGATGTGATAGTAAATGCGTTACCCCCGTAAAAGGTAATAACGCGTTCATTCCCCACCGTTGACACCTGCGGTTCAGAGTTTTGCAAAAAGTAGAGTGTTCTTTCACGTGCATAGAAAATGGACTGCTCATTATTGAACGTAGATGAAGCGAAAGGTAACGATCTTCCCCGCTCTTGAGAGCGGTATCTTGTTAATTCGGTAGGTATCAAGTGCATAGATATTTCGGTTCACTTTGAAAAATTGTCTGTTTTCTACTTTTGCTTGAAATGGAGGTACTCGTACTGCAACTAAAAAATGTTTCAATCGTTTAAATAAGTCAACCACTTTGTAGAACCTTTGGTGGACGACCACACTTCTGACGAACCAGAACGAAGTTCAAGGCTCGCAGTCTAGGAATTCTTTCGCAAATTGCTTAAAAGAGCTCCATACCAGCTGAGCAAACAAATTTTACCGCTTAATGACTGATAAAGGTACGTCAGGAAATCAACGATCGCCTTCCTCTTACTTCTTGATTCCTGCTGTAATGGATTCCTTGTGTAACGAATGCAGTGACTACTAGAGAACAAATAAATTCACCATATAAAGACTTGTTTACCAAGTTAATGGTCGCCATGATCCGCTACGAAAACTGCTATTCTAAAGAAATTCATGAACTCTGAGCTGCAGGTTAGTTGCTTGCGAGTTGCAAAGGAAGTAGAAGTGGTTCGACTACAACATAACATAAGTCAATATAGCTTACTTTCTCGAAACTTTAATGAAGAATGTGTCGATGTGCTTGCACAAAAAATCCTATATAGAGAACCGTCGATTACACAAAGCAGGATTATTTTAAGGGTACATGCAGCACGCACGCTGATAGAGGTGCTTTGCAATAAGCGAATGGTCTTTGGTTCGATCACGCACCCCGGGAAATCGAGCCCACCATCCTTCCCGGGTTGGCAGATTAGTTCCAAACTAGTCTAGAAAGATAAAAAAAAGTGAAATCAATCACTTTTTCGATGTATAACAGGTCTAATACATGGTGTTTTCCCAGGGATTGATCATCACCTGATGATTTATTATTTAAAATTAGTTCCAACACCAATATGCTCTCATTTTCGCGTTTTCAAGTTTATATCGTCATTAATTAATATTGTCATAGTATCCGCGAATCCGTCCATTTATATTCATGGATCCCAGATAGTTAATCACAACACTAAGTATCTCTCCATGTCGCGGGTGCTAAGGTAAAGTTACGCCAGATAAACAGCTACCATGTATTATGTTCGGCTTGGGAAGCTGGTGAATTCAGAAAATAGCCTCAGTTTAACTGGTTTAATGCTGGTTTGTGCTCTCCAGACCATTTCCGCTGACTGGTGACTTCTGATGGCACCGTTAGGGTAAAACGACTGGATGAGAGAAAGGCAGAAAGAGGGCCTTCGTGGTGCCGTGCGTAACAGGCGAGTCCGGAAAGGATAATCGCCGTTTGATCTGGCCTGAGGTCCAAGTTTTGCAAATATGTCAGCGTAGTTGTGGTTGCATTCCACATAATACCTTGCCATGAAAAAATTATGGGTAGCAGATTCAGACTTATACATTGTCATTTCATAACATAGTGTCTACACCTTTGGCATGCTGGATTTTTTCACATCCTTTTATTTGTACCCACATGTATGAAAACACTATGCTTAACACAATTCTGCAGAAACTATGCCACCAACTACTTATGAAGTGCAAAGCAGACGGATAGACGGGTATCCAGCAAAGAAATTTTATGTCCGTTCTGTAAGTAACCGGTACAACAATACACATCCTCCATGACAGAGTTCACAGTAGTATACCCGTGGTTATGGCTCGCCAAAAGCAACAAGAAGAAAAGAACCTCTTTTCTTTTAAACAATTAGGATAAGGAAGTACGACAAGCACGTAGATGATGTCAAAGTCTCGTTTCAACCATAGTATGGAAAGAAGAAAAAGCTGGGAAGCAGCGGCGTCATCCTGGGAAGGTAATATGGACACATTTTAAATATGTAAATTTAGCTAAGACAACTCGTTGTCAATCGGTGGCTTTACTTAACTGACGTCGCTGCCTCTAAATCTGATGACCGAATTCGTATGTAGGACCTTACTATATCCCCCTTTGCCGAAAGGATTTTCCTTTCATACGAAGGAAAAAGGCAGCAAAATTCACGAAACAGTTTCGGAATATACTATCTCTTACAGCATCGATTAGAAATAGGACTTGCTCATTTACACCTTTACAATGGAAGGTCGAGAGCTTAAATGTTATCATGAGAAGCTTGCATCCAGAAACTGTTAAAAAGATATGGAATTCCTCTTAGACGCAAGCGACTAGCAATATACGTCCAGGCTTCTGAAGACCTGTAGGGAATGTTTAAGGAAATAAAGGCATCAGACACGGATGAAACTGCACCTGTGTAGCATTGGT
This sequence comes from Angiostrongylus costaricensis, assembly GCA_900624975.1. NCBI lineage: Eukaryota > Metazoa > Nematoda > Chromadorea > Rhabditida > Metastrongylidae > Angiostrongylus > Angiostrongylus costaricensis. The sequence goes on from UYYA01000534.1 coordinate 38,566, forward strand.
CAAGAACTAGACAACTAATATAACAAGATAACTAATGGCTAGAACAGCTACCGGGTCCAGAGGAACGTCCATACCGCATTAGAGCATTTACCTACTGCACTATTTCACACTGCCTTAATCCATGATCCAAGCTCATCGGTGGAAATTAATATACTATTTGGTACCTATAGGATTAAAATTAAATTTCTGAAAAGCCTAAAGGCACGTTTCATTTACGTGCTTTATCAGCCTCTCACATGTTACCAAATTAGGAAGTTCCAGTCGATGAATACCCCAGCAAGAGCGTGTTCTTAGAGAATTGAGACTTACGTGATACACACAATTACGGCGCAAAGCCAACGTCTAGACCAACGTCGAAGGTCGAAGACCACAGTAAACACTGAAGGAAGAAAGAGAACATAAAGATGTTGAAAATCAGATCGACCGGACTAAGCTTTTGTAACAACCGGTGAGCAGCAGTTTTTCATGACCAGATTCCAACAGACGTTAACTGAACAGCAAAAAGACGACATTAATCAGGCCTCTTGATTAAGAATAAAAGCTTTACCAACACGATCCAGTGTCAGTGAACAGCTAGCAGGATGATAAGTGATAGAAGTAGTTGTTTTTTCCTTCGGTTCATCACTAATGCAAGCTAACTTTGGTTGATTATTGCAACTGCTACTAAATATTTGTGCATGTTGTGTAGTACTTTAAACTTATTTAAAGTACGAAGTGAAAATTAAATGAAGAAAGTGAATATAATGCAGGGTGTAAATATGTATAGATAAGCACTACAGACAATGTTTTCGAGGATGAGAACAATAATAGAAAATAGATGAATCTTTAATAGTGAACGCAAATCAATATGGGCTATACTGATGCTTTCGCTAATGAAACTGAGCTGTTCGGAAACGAAAAGTGAGGGGAGTTTTTCAGCTTTCTTTGTTTGCCTTCGGGCTCGGCGTGCTACTGCATAGCACGAAATCGTACCCCGAAGGATTTAATTTTCCTTAACAGATCATCACCGCAACTCGCTGAGCTATGCAAAGATTTGCTGTTATTTGCTATTTTTTCGCTCCATTATAATACAATCTCAACTCATCATAACTAATAACTCTGATGAAAATGGAAATTTTGATAAAAAAGAAAGAAATCGTGATAATCTGACACGTTGAAAGTGAAAAAATGTGAAAACATAGGCCAGGATTCTCACTACAGCCTGCACGAGCCCCACGTATTGGATGGAATGACCTATCCGTTCTCAAAATTTTCGGAGAGCCGGCGATTTTAGCTCGCTCGAAAAAGACAACTACACCTGATTCTGTGACCACCTTTCGTTCCATGTAGGGTTTTGGTTACATTTTCTGTCTCATATCCACAAGATGGATGAACTTGAAAAACAGACTACTTGCGAAAAGCCGACTATCAATAGCCCTACGTTATTAAATTTAATGAAACATAAATGTCAAGGAAAGGACGTAAAACCACTTTGCAATAGCAGTCTTATTTGCTAATTATTATTTTGTTATCTAGCAATCTACTTAGGAATGATTGTCATTTTAAAAAGTTTTCTTGTAGTGAAACTTTTCCTGAATAAAGAAAGGTCTTGGCAATGAAGAAATACATTGTTAGGGATATTAACTATTATCACAATCTTAACTCTTCTATTTACTGCCTTTTTCTTCTTAATGGCAGTCTGCCTGTCTCTCAGCTAGTTCTATTGGTCTTTTTGCCATCAGCAATCACCCGACAACGGCAAAACGAAGGACCCGGATGGTGTGGTGGTGAAGTGCGCTACTCCCCGGAAAGGACAATAGCGCGCGTTCGTTCCCCACCGCATACACCTGCGGTCCGGAGTTTTGCAAATATCTCAGCATTATACACGGATTAATATTAATATTAAAATAGTTTGTTATTATACAACTTTTACTCGGCTAACGTCTCGACGCCTTCGTCTTCATCAGAGCCGATGGTTCGAGTTGATGGTCCACAGTTGTTCCCACTGTCGATGTGGCATCTTCATCGTCGTACCGAGACGGATCCTCTTCATGGACCATCGCTCGAATCAGACAGCCTCACATGCAACGCTCCTTTATATAAGACGGTTGTTGACTGACTGTTGATTGATAATGATTTCTTTTCATGTCGACAATCCATACTGCAGCAGTCGGCATTAGAATAGCTAGCACAAAGCGTAGTAATAGTGTACTGAGCCGACTTCCATGAAAACGTGAAACGTTGCCCGAGCAAAAGACGTATAACAACCACGTGTAAGCTGAACAGTCCAAGAAAGTTATCGATTATTTAAACCTAGGATAACTGAAAATCGCTTTAGCACAAGTGAACTAGAGTTGAACCACTGCAAAGTGCAGCACTGCTTAATACTGGTTTTAAGAATTTCGTAGCTACTCAACGTGTTATCCTAATATGAATTATCTTTCATAATTGTATGATGAGGTCATAATTTCATTAATTCGAAACTGTAATTTTAATGGCGGTGACAAATGGTATCCTATTAAGAGTGGTTCCTATGAGTCCTAATAACATGATAAAAGCAGTCTTAAAGCATGTCCATAAATGGTGCAATCGTTAGATAAGCTTTATGATGTTGTTGCATATTCCTAACACAATAGATATGTTTCTTGCGCTACTTTAATGACAGTTTTTCCGCTTCTCAGCACTAGTAATATAATAACCAATTTCGAGAACTTCAAATTACAGAAAATTCCGCACGAGGGCTCAGCTGTTTTTGGATTTAATGTGAGGAGTCACCTAGGAGTGTAAGACTGTGCTGTTGAAGTGGTTTGTGGGATAGACGATGAAAGTTAAAAGCTTTCAAAAACCTTATGGAACGTCTTTTTTATTGAGCCGTACCAAAAACGTGCACTAATAATTAGTTATAGCGGGAGCAACAAAGAATCATTAGACGAAGAGCTTACACCCGTGTCTGGCTGGGTAGTAGTGAAATATGTGCAATACCAAATGATCAATCAATGCGTATGATTCATATGTAGCAGGCCACTTATGTACCGAAACAGACGGATCGGCATTATATTGGCTCACCTTCATTGACGATGTTGGCCCATTTGTAGTGCTCAAAATACTCTGGTGTCATTAGAATCCAAAGAACTTTTAGCCGTTCACTAGAAGGGCAATTCTAAAAGAAAAACTAAAACACCGCCTAGAAAGCTAAAAAAATGGATATGTGGCAATAATTCTAAAAAATTATGGGAACGATAAAGGGAACATTAATGAAGCAGAACGGATGATGCGAATGGCCGCGACGGTCCCACTCACTTCAATTCTGCTCAGACAGGCAATTGTAGAAAGACGGGAAGGAGAAAAATTGATGCAAAGAATAAATTGCAAATTGCGGAGCTGAAGATGGAGTTATCGATTTATACTCGCTTATTTCTAAGCAAGGAGAAAGCAGTGAATAATCTTGCCCTCACAGAGACACTGCACGCTTGAAGATAACTACTAAAGTAAAAAAGTTGGCTATCACTGTACTATTCACTATGGCCAGTTTACGCAATAGCTTGCACGATGTTTAATTCTTGTGATTTGACTAACGAGAGTAAAGAAGGTTTAAGAAAGAAAGAAAGGAAGAAAGGAGAAGAAAGAAAAAAGAAAAAGAATGAAAGGAATAAAGAAAGGAAGGAGTCAAAGATTCGTACATCCAAGATCATTTACAACGTAAAAATCAGTGGGGAACAAACGCGCCATCACCTTTTCAGGGGCTAACGCGTTCACCACCGCACCATGCGGGTCTTTCGTTTCGCCAGTCTCTCTGTTAGTTCTATTGATCAGTGCCATCAGAAATCAGCCGTCAATGGGATTGATCTGGGGAGCCTAAATCGGGAATGAACCCAGTTAAGCTGAGGCTTTATTTGAAATCACAATGATTGCTTTTTATTTCCTGCCTACTACAATTTTTTATGGCAGGGTATCAAGCGAAATACAACCACAACGTTGCTGAAATATTTGCAAAACTCCGGACAGCAGGTGTCTCCGCTGAGGAACAAACGCGCTTTCAGCTACAGACTCAGCTTACCTAGGTTCAATGCCGATGTGGGCTCACCAGATCTATCCCGTTGACGAGTGATTGCTGATGGCACTGAACGCGATAGAACTTGCTGAGAGACAGGCGAAACGAAGGACTCACGTGGTGTAGTGGTGAACGCGCTAGCCGCCGGAAACGGTAGTAGCGCGTTCGCTCCCAGTGCAAACACCTGCGGTCCTGAGTTTTGCAAATATCTCAGAAACGTTGTGGTTGTATTTCCTTAAAACCGTGCCATAAAAAAATTGTAGTAGGCAGAAAATAAAACTAAAATATAAAAATCAGTAACGAAATTAAACGACTGGAATAAAATAACGAATTATCATGTTATGCGTTAAAATCCGCATAATTTTGGTGAAATCAAGGATTGAAAAGACCACAAGCCAAACAACAAAAACCATCCAAAATATTACGGGAATCACGAAGAAAAAATTTTGAAAGGCCTTAAGAATGCAGCAACTCAAATGAGCGCTTTTTTTGGTGGCGTAGGGCGACTTGACCCTAACCAGAGCGTGAAGAGGACCTAACGAATGCAGACAAAGGAACAATCATCGTAATTGGAGGCCATCGGAACTGTAACGAGTTGTGAGGACGAACATTTACTGACGTCTACACCGTGTGATGATAATGATGATGATGAATCTCTTGTGTGGTTTGCATTACTGCAACAATACCCCTCAGAATTATGATTTCGATAGAGAAGTTCCTCGCGTGTGCTGAAGTGTATACCACTTGTCCAAAATTTATGCACGCATTGTGAACTGAAAATGTACTATGCCGACAAAGCAAACACGAAAAAAAAAATCGACGTACTTCGTAGTGCTAGGTGTGCTCCGATCTATGGGCTCGTATTCGGTGAGACTTAGGGCTACCGAAAAATCTCGTGCCGCCATTTGCTCTATATTAGATCTCAGCTTATTATCCAGAGACACGAAAATGGTCCTCTTAGGCTTCTTCCGACTGCTTGTGGTGAGATATGAGAACGGTCCTCCTAGGCTCTGATCAGCTTAATATGATAACAACGCCGCCTTCAAAAGCGTCATTATATCCGCTGAGGGAGTAAATTTTCAAATGACCTATTCAACAGCCATCATTGGGCCCACAAAAAAGCTTGGGCACTGTCAATGAAGTTGCGCATAACGGATGTGGAGCCAGTAGCGCAGTGCGAAACAACGACCCCTTGTCTCACAGTCCTACTTTGTGAGTAAAGCAATTCGAGTGTTCTAAATTTTCAAGACTTTTGGTTCGGGAACCAGTTTCGAAAATGTGAAGGAAAAATTCGTTGATATGCTATCAATAATGACTAGCAAACAAAAAAGACGCCAAAATTGAAAAGCAGGTCAACAATGCATTTTTGAGAGAGCAACGAAGAAGTTGTTTAACAAAAACTTGAAAACAAAATGAACGAAACGATTTTCATCCTCAACTTTCATTCTAAATTTTGAATCGATAGGGGTTCGAAAGTGTTTGTGATGAACGGTACTGTTCGCAGTTCTGGTCCTCCCAATTTCTCTCAGATAATCAGTGGTGATCTCGGTTAGTGGTAGGAGCTTAAGAAAATATTATAGTATATGTATGCAGTGGGCAGGAAGTCGGAAGCAGTTTATTGGAAAAAACGAATAACATCAGAGAATTAAGGAGTATTCGAACTATTCGGCACTTTCAGAGTTCAGAGACTTTCAGAAAAGCGACTGAATCACAGAGTATCCGGAATGATGAAAAAAGCCAGTGCAAAAGAAGGAACGGGAGAAAGAAAAAAGAACAGGAGGAAAAAGAAGGGGAGAGAGAGAGAAAGAGACAGACAGACTGACTGACAGTCAGAGGGTAACAATAGCGCTTGAGACGCGTTCACGTTCAAGGGTTATTTGATTTATTTTCCAACATAGTCGACCTTTTCTGTGTCTATCGTATCCTCAACACAGCATTAGCAATTATCAGGTCGACAAGGTGGAAAGAGTGACAACGGGGTTTGAAGTTTCGAATGATCCTCTAAGTGAAGAAGTGCAAAACCAGTGCAATTACAATCTGTGAACGCAGATTATATCAGAATTTCTTTTAATTGATTGCCGACTAAAAGGCTTAGAGTTCACAAGCCAAAGTCAAAAACAACCGGAATTCAGAAATGAAATCCAGATAAAAATTGTCCTAGAACACTTGACCTTGTTTCACAGTCACATTTGTCGCTACAATTTCGATGAGATGGCAACAATAAATCAAATGTGACCACAGTTCGGAAGCGGTAAGCCATGTTCGTCAAGATTAGATGAATAGAGTTATAACAACGTGAACAGTTCACGAAACTCCAGTCATAGACAACTTCCCCAGTGACCCTATCACAATTGAAGAGCCTGGAATTGATTCGAAGACATCAAATCGGACCGCCTATGGCTAACATTTGAATAGAAGGTGATGTCGTATTCAGAAATAGTATTGCAACCTATTTTAATCCAAATAAGCAAAGCCTAGTCATTGCTCAAGACAAAAATCAACTCACAATACAAAAGCGCTAACAAGAACTAAGAGAAATGATAGAGCAAACCAGACCTTGACCTCGTGATAACGATGAAACATCGAGCAAAATAACATAAACCACGAGATCAGAAGGACAGTAGCCCAAGCCAAACAGGTTTAAACATCTAGATGTTTTTTGCAAATAACGAACTGTGAAGATTAATGACGCTCAGCATAGAAAAGACCATAAAACGCGTCATCCTAACGTTTAGGTCACTTTGCAACGAAGCAATTTTCATGAAGTATAGTAAAAGCCGGAAAGGTGTAATTCCAGAATAAATGACACAATATGATAGGATCTAGAAATGGCTGAGCATTCAGTCTACTACTGAAACGGTCTTAGAGCAACGTGGAACAGTGGTGACGCAGGGGTCGAGTCGACGCCCACGTTCCTGGATTCTGTGAGCCCATGGGAGCCAAAAAGTGTACGAGGACCAGAATACAACTGAGTATTTCGACGACCCGTTTTCCTTAGTGGTGAAGGCCTCGGCATAATTCCTGTCCGTTCCCCTCCTGTTCAATCGTCGTCCATGGTAGTGGTCTGCTCCAAACATGGTGACGCCCATGAGGACCATTCCTAATTCCCAAAAGTCTTCTCATCTGTGAATGCAGATGGCTGACGTTAGCCACGAAACAAGTCCGCCCAACCTATCGTTTGCGTGGTATTCCAAGAAGATATTTGAATTCCCTTGGAGTCCACTGTTCTCTTTGTCCATCAGTAATCAATTCTTCTTATTACATGATCGGCCAATCTGTGTTCTCTCAGGATATATATTCTCCTGGTTCCCGAAGATGGTATAGGTTTCTAAGATCTGATCTTCGCATTCCAGCTAGACGTCCAAGCTAGAATACCTAACGAAGAGAAAAGGCAAACAACGAAAGTACACGGGAAAATTTATTTACTGGAGATGAAGTGGAAAAACCAGCTGAGGCATTGAGGTGGGAAGAAGAATGTCAGTAAGAATAAATTCAAGTAACCAGCATAGAAAAACGAAAGAAAAGTATGAAAATAGATGAAACATTGGTAGAAAAGCAGACAATTTTCCGTTTAGTCACATTTAGTCACATCACTTCACACTGTTCCGCGTGTGTCATCTGAATAACTCATGTGACATGTGACACAGCACCAAGCCTTCATTCAAGCACACTTATTCGGAAAAAATACGTAAGAAAGACAACGATAAATGTGCGGGAAGAAGGAAATGAGTAAGAGTAGTCCCGTGATGTTCACTGAAATGTCCTTCGGCTCTTCAATAGCAGACAGAATGCGCGACGTGTCAGGACAGGGAAAGTTCTACGCTCAAAAAGTCCTTCGTTTTAGGAGAGTTGTCTAGACACGACTTAGAATATCCTACAACGCAGGTCAAGCATAGAGCATCTCCCCAGGGTAGAACTACGGTTGATCCGAGTAAATCGCTGCTTGCGATTGGGTGGAAATGCAATAAGGAGGAACGTCAACTGATTGAATGACAGTCTCAGAATCGGTGCATTGTCACCGAATTCAGAACGATTTCATTGTGTTACTTCGGAAAATGTGAACTCTATGGAAAGAAGAATCTGAATTATACTCGAGACCTACTGTTCTTGCCTAAAATATATTCTAAAAGCCAAATATTTGTAACACTGCTCACATTTCGACAAAGGTCATTTCATAAGACAAATAAAGTATGAAACATTTCCTCTTCATCCACTTTCGCTGTTAACTTAATGCTAACACAGAGTTCTTTTAACAGCATCTATTCATTCATAATAGTTGACGTTTTGGCGTTTTAGCCTTCTTCAGAGCCTGGAATCATCAAACTAACACGCAACCTCTTCAGTCAAACACTCTCATAACCTCAGCAGACAAAACATAAGACATCAATTAGCATTCGCATAATAAACAACTTCTTTTTAAGCACACACGATCTTGTTCCTTGTAAATTCTCATTAGCTCTGTAGTCTACACTTTGTTCTGCGAAAGAAAATTGTGTACAAGGTTTTACCTGCTCCGGTTACGAAAGTGTTTGGATGAGTAGAATGCGGGTCAGTTCGACCTTTCCACGCTTTAAAGAAGGCGAAACCACCAACACGTCAGCTATTGTGAATAAATAAATGCTCCAACAACAAACTCTTGTTTGCTCACCAAGAAAAGCTGTGAATTGTCGATCAATACTGAGGCTAGAAAAAGCTCGGCCTTACGAATTTTTATTATTATAATTTCGCTGCGTACCAAATTTTGTGTACAACTGACAAAGCGATATGGTCTTTGCAATCGGTTATCTAAACCGAAGGAAGAATAAGCCTGCAAAGATTTGGTGTTCTAGGAGAAAGAAGTATGCGAACCACAATTTACATCATTAAGTTTTTTCGCTTGCTTGAACTGTGGATAGATAGACGTGTCATAGAGTTTTCCCCTCAAACGCCAGAGTTGTGGAGGCGTATTGTACTGACCAGTTTATAACTATTTTATCTAAAAATAACTAAAATTGATAAAAACTCTGAGGCATCATAAGGCAAACAGGAGAAGTCGAAATTGAGAAGAGAAAAAACTTTTATGTACTGAAAGAGTGAACGGTGAGATCTTTTTTAACATCATTATGTGCCGATGAGGACCGCTCATGAGCAGGGTTTGTTATGAGTTAGACGACACCGAAAGATCGCCGCTCATGATTTGATCGTGTTCCCGTTGTACCCCGCACAACGGAATATTGGCACTCCGAAGCACACGACACCGTCTTCTCTACCTTTTCTCGAACGAGTAACGATTTGTCTTCTCATCAAGAGGAAAATTTTATGAGCACCATATTGGTGGCGTAAAGAAAGCGCATTTGTGAACTGAGTATACTCTGCTTTTCTCGATAATTTAAATTTTTCTACTTCCCCTATAGATAATGCGACTCACTGAGACACCCTCAGTCAAGTGAAGAGCTCTGTTCAAAGACGTTGGCTGCATTGCTGAGATTATTTATTCATTTATTATTAGCAATTGGCATGTTTTTGCTGGTGTTTTTATTGTGCAGAGAAGTTTAGTACGTAACATTCAATGATAGTTTCTCGAAAACTGATGATAATTTCTCGATCTCTAGTGTTTGTTTAGAACTTTTCAGATTTAACAGGAGATTTTTCTCAATAGTTCCCAGGATCGACTTTCTATTAACCTCGGCATTGGAATATGAATGTGTCGTTTTTTTGTTCAGCAATCGCGAGGTTTTTAAACAGCATACATTTACTTCCATAGAAAAACACAATACAATACAACACAAGACATAAAGCCATATGGGCAGTCATCAACCATATGCGACTATAATCACCTGTTCTAAACTTCCTCACAAAAAGCGCGGCTCTGAAGAAGGCGATACTGCCGAAACGTCAGCTAGCGTTGTATTGTATTGTGTTTTTTATGGAAGTAAATGTATGCCGTTTAAAAACCTCGCGATTGCTGAACAAGAAAACGTCTCGAGACTCTCTCAAAATCATTGTTTTGTTATTCGCCACGTGCTGGCTAACAAAGTACCGACTGCTGCAAGGTCGATCATAGGTCGAAAAACAAGTTATCATCAACTGATAATTATATTAACAACAACCGCCCCGTATAAACGAGCATCGCCGTGTGTGTTTGGCTCATTCGAGATGCCCGACTGAGGAAGAACTGGTTCGATGCGAGACGAAGACGCCACATCGAGAAAGGGAACAACTGTGGAACACCGACTTGGATCATCGGCTCTGATAAAGACGAAGACGTCGAAACGCTAGCTGAATAAATATCTCAGATCAGTCTCATGTAAGCTCAACAATATGAACAAATAATGATTGCTATAGTACCGAGGTTAAATGACGATCGGTTTCAAAATTATATTCTGTATATTTGCAAAACTCGGCATCGCAGGTGTCTGCTGTGGAGAACAAACGCGTTATTACTCTTTCCAGGGGCTAACGCGTTCACGACCATATCATGCGGATCCTTTGCTTCGCCTGTCTCTCAGTTTGTTCTATCGATCAGTGCCATCAGCAATCAACCATCGGGGTTGATCTGGTGAGCCCAAATCGGTATTGAACACAGTTAAGCTGAGGCAATAGCTGGAATCACAATTTTAGCTTTCTGTTTGCTGCCTATAACAATTTTTCACGGCAGAGTACTATGTGAAACACAACGGCAATGATGCTGAGACATTTCAAAGCTCCAGACCACAGGTGCCGCGGTGGGGAACGAATGCGCTATTACCCTTTCCAAGGGCCAGAAAACAAAGGACCCGTATGGTATGGTGGTGAACCTGTTAGCCCCCGTAAAGGCTAATAGCGCGTTCGTTCCCCACCGCAGACACCTGCGATCGGGAGTTTTGCAAATATCTCGCCATCATTACGGCTGCATCTCACATAGTACCTTACTGTGAAAAATTGTAATAGGCAACAAATAAAAAGTTAACATTATTATGTACTTTATTATATGTACGTATTATGTATTGTATAGCATATATATGTGTATATATATATGTAATACATCTATATATATATAT
>UYYA01000535.1:0-49600 GCA_900624975.1 Angiostrongylus costaricensis
CTTAATTTCACAAAAACGATATTCATGAGGAACGGATTGGTTTCGCATGCCACATTCACGCTCAACGGAACGAATATCTCCGAGTGCTCCAGTTATATTTATCTAGGTCGAGAAATCAATGTGATGAACAACCCAGCTTCAGAGCTGAGCAGAAGGAAACGAGCGGCTTCGGGAGCTTTCAAGAGCATCGAGGATGTAGTGAAGAAAACAAAGAACACCCGAGTCCGTGCCCACCTTTTCGACTCAACGGTACTTCTTGTCCTAACGTATGCATCAGAAACCTGCCTGCTGCGTAAGCAGGATGAAGATTCACTCAGCGCTATCGAAAGCGCAGTCGAAAGAACGATGCTAGGATTATCCTATTTGACACAAGTAAGGGATGGGATCCGAAGCTGCTATCTGCGTCAACGATGAAAAATCAAAGATGCCGTTCTGTACGTCGAGGATAAGGTGAGCCGGACACGTAATGCGTATGAATGACAACCGATGAACAAGAGCCGTAGTGATTGGATTCCTCAGGATGTCAAACGCACTGCGGGAAGACCATAGACCCGATGGTCAGAGCTCTTCACAAAGAGCCTTGAAGAAAGATATGATGCTCGACGAGTCTCTAGAACGAGCGGAACCCACTGGGCTACTCTTGCATGCGACCGGGAAAAATGGATGATTTACTGGCGCCCGCTCGAGTTATTCGACGATCAGCGGGAATACAACTGATACAAGTAATTTGTTAGTAAGGATCATTGGTGTCTTCTAGATGGCCAAGCTCTTCAATGGTGTAACGTAGATGATAGACGGTCTAGACGCTGAGATTGCTCGTTTTCACGAATAATACGTCTTCTGGTACAACTTCCCCTCGTCACCTACAACTGCGTTTGTCATGATGATGTAGATTTTTAGCACTGACGTGATTTTGGATATTTTTTGACAAAAACGTGAAAATCCGGAGTAGCGGTTGAAATAATTCTATCTATACAACAAGGTCTAAACTAACCCTTATCATCCTGGCTCATTGGCAATATTACGGAGATTAGGCTCTTTTCGTCCCTGCACGAACCCGACATTCTGGACGAGTTTTCCATATGTTTGCGGCCCTTTAAGTTTGCGAAAGGCGCGCACTTCAACATTGCTTTTTAAAAAATTGTTCCGTTCTTTCAATTCATCACCATTTTGTTTTCGAATTCGTACATTAAGGGCGCATTTAGCGCAGTCGTTAGAGCTGCGCTACAATACACATGGGTTCGGTCTCGTCCCTCAGACTCACCGAGCCTTCCATTCATCCGGGCTAAGCAGATTGCTACCAGACTTGTCTGGGAGGATAGCAACGGCTCAATACATCGGTAGGCCACCGAGAGTCATCGTAAAGGCCAGATATGCGTTCAATCACCTACAAACGATGCTTAATGAAGTCGATTGCATGACGCATCCTTCAGGAATTGATCAAAGCCGGGAGCGTTATCGTTTTTTTTAGCTTTATTGGTGCATTACTTCTTTCCCTTTGAAAAGGGATCTGATTGAGGACACCGCTGTTGTCATTTTTTTTATATGTCCACCGTCTAGCCGCTGCGCAGTTAGGACGATTTTCGCAAAATTAGCGTTTCGTCGATATGAAAACTACTATTTCCACACATCATTTGTTAATTTCCTATGGCTTGGTTTTCAATAAAGAAGAAAAAATTGTTCACAGACTGCACTTGTGGAGGCCTTGTGATGCTAAATTGAATAGAGAGAGAGGGAGAGGGAGAGAGAGAGAAAGTTGCTCTTGGTTGGGATTGTTTGGAAAAAAGTGATTCCATCTCTTCTCATCAAGTATGTATACCAGATTTTCTAGGATACATGGATTTTTTGAAGGACACAGAAGTGGTTTTTACTGACAGTTTCGCGCCAAAACCAGCTCGTACGTTCATAGTAAACACAAGTGAGTTGCTTTCTTCACATATACGAAGACATTTGTTCCACTTTCTACGAAGTAGATTGTCAGGCATACTTTAAAATTTTTTTCACTTGTCTAGATGCACCTTTGCATTCGATAAACTCGAATATTCGGCCATCTTCTGGGGTGTGCACATTTCCACCAGATAGTCTCTTTCCTGATCGATTTATCTTGTGGTGAGTTCCAATGTCCTACAAAAGGCAAAAGCGTGTATAGAGTAGGTTTAAGTTTTCGGAGAAATGACTGGATGAACGTGGATTTTACTTTGTAGTTAAAGGTGTGTCTCCCAACGGTTTAGGTCCTCGTTGTGGCTGGGAGGTGTTCTTGGGTGTCGGGCTGCGATGTATAGCGGGGCTTCCTCCACCAGCAGTGTCTCCCAAGCTGAGTCCGGCGTTTCCGGAGTTATACTAATACCAGGATCGACCACCGTCCTGATATCAAATTAGTCTCGCATGGTGGCAAATCTCCTTGTGATAAGCAAGGGTGACGACTGCCTGTGCTAGTTACGCGACCTGTGGCAGACTTTGACCAGCCTGACCTCAAGACTCCAGCGAGCTACAATTGCTGAACAAGGAAAACTTCGAAACAATGGAAGTTAGGCTGGGGCCCACGCAACAGTGAAAACGGGCCATTCAATTGAGTTAAGGGTGTGGTATAAATTTGATGGAAGGTGAGATAGTGGTTTAGCATTTTGAGGCTAGCGAACTGATTGTATGCATTTTAGCGTATATTTAGTGGATGATGTTTTAGAACCGATTGTTTTCGTATCAATAAGATGTAATATTGTTTATTGCAGTGGGAGAGCTGTTCAAAAAAGATTTTATGATAATTTTTTCCCGTTTCCAGGCGTGCTATAGGACAAAAACTGTATTTGGAGGAGCGATCCTTGTGTCGCACTGTTGTCAATAACACTTTATGCTTGGATTTCTCGCGAACAGCAATTCTACCGGGTACTTCAGTCGCTCTATTTGAGCAGGGTATTCTCTGTATCGTCGTACCAACTCAGTCGACTGTTCACAGATTCTTTGCAAAGCTTGTATTTGATCCTGCAGAAATGACTGCCAAAGAGGTTATATTTATTGTTAATGGGGAAGTTGTGTTACAGTGTTTCTTATTTGCCATACAACTTTAGTGCTCGTATACTGTGACGTCTTTATTCAGGTACCGTCAATATTAACACAGATCATTGAAAAGAACTTTCTTGTTGAAGATCATACCTCGTATCAGCTGACGACGAATGGACATGCTTTCCGCGCTTCTGTCATTCAACGATCTGATCTCACTCGAGTTGGGCTTTTTTTTTTCTTCTTGAAAGCCTTATGGGTTAATTAAATGCTTATCTACTCTTATTCATGATCACTTATAACCTGACTCTCAATTTTCATCAACTGTTGCATGCGTCTGTGCCTAATTTTCAGCGAGGCTTTTTGATAACTAATGACCTTGAGGATCTAAGTGCTTTACAAGCTTACAAAGAGACCTTTTAGAAGTGCTTACATTTCTATCTTGTTTTTTTTCCTTTTGCACGGCTCAAACATCACAAAAAAATTGATGGTCACCATGCTGCTTTCATTGGTTTCGTTTACTTGTGTTCGCTATCCACGAATGTCTTCGAATTTTCGTGTGCGTCCTTCTTGGATATATTGGTCTCCTTTATGACTATCGTTTAATTCTGGTCAAGTCAATACTCTGCTATTCTGGAATGTCTATGCTGTAGTAGTGTTCCCTGCGCTTTCCCATAACCTTTTTAGGTCGAGGGTACCTCATTGCCAATAATTTTGGTAGCGTTTAACTAAGTCGCGGATTGGTATACATATATACATATATATACGTATGTACATCTATGTGCACGTATATATATCCACATGTGTATATGCGTATGTATATATGAACACAAAGAGAGAGACACAGGAGATACTTACAGGACGCCACTGTGTTGTTTTGGACAGATTCCTGCTTATTTAATCGTTTTTCTCTTCGAAATAGTAATGGTAGAATAGGAAAAGACAAACACGAAAGTTCACAATGACGTGTCATTTTTTTGCTTGAAACTAAAAGATTCAAATATTTTCGGTCATGTGTGAGTGAAATCTTTTCACACCGGCGTTCTGCTCATGTGTGAGTCGGAACCATTTCACGTAAGGGCTGTAAGTGTCTGTGAAGAGCACAGGCTTACAGATTTTATGGTGCTGCATACCATTAACGTCTAGTGATAAGTTCTCAGTGATAAGTTGCTGGTTTTTAACATATAGAAATTTAAGATGTTCAGATTATTTAGATCGCTTACTGCATGGTGGAAGGGCAAATGGTGGTTGTAACCATGCACACAAGCAAATGTAAGTTATTCCACAATCAGCTTCATTTTCTCTTCTTTTTCACGCGTTAAGGCCTTCATAAAAAAACAGTTACCAATTTCTTACAGGCTTAGGGATATCAGTGGAAATTAACATATTTAGACATACGTCGCAAAGGACTATAACATGATAGCACCTCAACAGTATTAGATCTACTTTCTTCCTTTATTTTATCAGACGACAAGATTGACGAAGCGATATTCCGGGAGTATGGATTAATGAAGCGTCTGCTTGGTGAAGCGTCTGGTGGTATATGTGACGTTTATGGTCTATTTAAAGTGAGGAGTGCATTGTGTGAACCTGAGGACTTATTCTATGCAATATATCGTGATGGTACATTAAGAGCCTGGAATTCGGAGGTGCGTTGCGGAGGTTTTAAGAGATACCCCTTTAATTGCCTTCAATTGGCAGTACTATTGTAATTTTTAGACACAGCGGGTTCGTTCTGTCGATATATGCAAATTCGACGGTGGAATCGACTATAAGGAAGATAATTGTAAACAACTACTTCAGACTTATTGTTGTTAGAAATTGATTTACAGTGCTGATAGGCGCAAACGGGGTCTATTTTTCGATGCTTCAAAAGTCGAGCACTTTGATTTCTCGTGCTTCTTGCTCATACTGTTGTTATGGTTTAAGAATTCTCGCTTAATTTTTGTTCCTGTGCTAGAATTTTTCTTGTTCCAGTGAAATTGCTTTCTGTGAAGGCATATCATATAGATTCGCTGGTTGTTGTTGTTGTGGCGATTTCTACCACTGAAAACACAAAGGTAAGCATTTTTTTTCTGCAGAACAGGCGAGAATACTGACAAATTGTTCTAAATTTTCTGGTTCATTCGAAGTCATTAGATTCCAGTTCCACTTCGTATCTGATCGACATAACAAGCTTACTTATCTTTTCACTGTTGTTGCTGAAAATGTTGGTTTTAATTCGAAACTTTTGTTGTCCGACTTGTCTTTTGAGCTGTTTATTACACGTTAAGGTTGAAACTCTCTTAGACTTCGGGATCTTACACAAAAATGGTAGTTCACGTTCTTTATGGGCTCTATGGAACGCAATGTCAACTGCGAACGAATATATTGTGAAGCACATGGATATTGATATGTAGGTTGTTTTATGTTTTGTTTCTGAAAGTTTGGACGGTTGAGATGAAATCCTGTGTTTCTTTTTACTACAAACTTTTTGTAGTCCACCCAAAGCTATTGACACATGGAGAAAGGTCAATCCTTATTCCGTGGATAATTCTATTTCTTCCACAGCGAATGCATCCGCGTTGAGAGATTTTGTCTTCACAATCGATTCTCATCCGTTTGATATTGTATTGAGATCGGTGCAGGTATGTCTTTTATTCGCTCTTTGTTTTTGCTTGAGGAGCACTATTAGATCGAATGGGTGATAGAAGTTTTGCGATATTTCTTATTTGGATACTTGGATGGCCCGTCTTCACTGTTTATGCGGGCTTCAGCGTAATTACTATGTTTTCGGAGTTTTGCTGGTTTACCCATTGTGGTTCACTGGAGTCTTGGGCTCAGCCTAACCAATGTCTGCCGCAAGCCTTCACCACCACGGGCAGTCGCCGTCATTATTGATCAGAAGGAGATTTCCTACTATGCGATTAGTTTGATACCGGGACGGTGGTGAATCCTGGTATTGGTTTACTCCAAGCTGAGCTTCTTGATGGAAACGCTGGACTCCTGTTCGACTTGGAAGACCCTACTAGGGGAATGAATCCTCTAATCTACATCGCAGCCCGTCACCCAGGAACACTTCCGATCCACAATGAGGTGGTAAACTGTTGGGAGGTCTGCGATATTTATGCACATTAGTTAAGCCAGTAGTTTTGAAGCCTGCCTACTTCTCCTTGTTGCATAAAGGTTGTAATTAAAATTTGATGGTGTTCCATGTGAATAATTGGTAAGGAATTTGATCTAGGATAACTATCGAGCGGTTCACGAAATCTTTTGCACATAATTGTATCAGAAGTTAATAATAAATCAGTAATTCGGTCTTTGTATTTTCATGTTCATAATAAGTTTCAGTGCGAAATTCATTGATGGAACAAGAAACTGTTTGTATGACTAACGTCTAACCATGCCCAAACTTTGATCGAGGTTTATCAATTCAGATAATTTGCCAAGGATCACGTTGTGAATGTGCGTACGGCGATTGGTCATCATTAATGGCTCATGTTGATGCTTATATTCGATCTTCAGAGGTGTGATGCTTATCAGTAGCTTTTGTAGCTGTTCAGTTTAAACTCACTTCCATCAAATTTGCTTAGTTTGATGCTAATTACATTCGTCGGGGTGGAAGAACAACCATAACTTCATCCACTGACGCTGATGAAGAAGCTGAAAGGAGGTTTGTAGATGTTCTTAGCTGTTTACACTTCTTGATTGTCTATGATGTGCGAATTATTGAAGGCAAAATTAGTAGGAGCAGGTTTTGAAATTTGCTGTATTCCCTGAAGGTTTCATCCTTTTATAGGTTTTTTTATTCACTGCGTTGCATATGTGATCAGTTGGAGAGAGCTGCTCGTGGTCCTCTTGGTTTATTTTTTCTGGACGTTGTGGGAGCATCACTAGCCGGAGTAGTTCAACAAGTAGATCTCTGTTCATTTTCTTTTCTTGCAGACTTCCTGCGTAACACTGCCTTATTGAGGTTTATGGACCCTTGTTTGAAACATTTCGCATTCCCAGCTGTGTGACTTAAGAGTTATCTCCCATGTGACTATTTAGGACCGCTTTTCTGTAGTCGTAACGGAAGAGTCGAAACTGATTGATGAAATCGATTCAGACTTCGTTGAAGTACTGGCGAACATTGTCTCAGTAGCAACTGCAAGAGCTGCTGCTAAGGTGGTTTTTTGAGTATTTTGTATTTCTGGATTTTTTTTTCATTGGAAGATAATTATTATCTTCTTGTTAGTGGTGATATGCCTCTTTTTAATTACAGGGAATTTCAGGAAGCCGATGTTCTGGGAATCGATGAATACGAGGTGATGAAAGGACCTGCTCATGATTGTACACCTATGAGAGCTCAAGCGGTATGCTTAATTACATACTGCTTTTTGGCGGACTTATTTTTCCCAACGAAATCTTTTAAGGTAGTCAAGAAGTGGAGCTCTCTTATAGACTCATTTTTGGGGACAGTTTCAGCATCTTGTGTTCTGCAGGGTAGGTGTTACAATTTACAGGAATCATGCAAACTGTGTATGTTATTTCATTGCATGTTAAAAATTGTGTTCTCTTTTACGTTCAGTACTTTATTTTTAGATTCGCCATTGGATAATGTATTCGATGGCTCGTTCACATGTGGACTAATTGCTTCAATGCTTCGACATAAGGTTCGACAAAGGCTTGATATTGCTCGTAAATTTCTATCGGTCATAGAGCTTTATGCAGAAGATAGGGTAAGTGCTCTTTTCTCTAGAAATTATTGTTGTATCGTAGTGATTTTTATTCTTTAGAAGCGTTTCGATTACCCAATTCTTGATTTTCCTGATCTCGAAGCCAAGTTCGTTGACATTATCAACCTGTACAAACTCTTTGACGATCAACTTTCTTTAAAATTACCAAAGTAGGTTTTTTGTGAGATAATCATGTCCGTTTTCGATTATTTCCGTTTGATTTTTTTTCATATTACTGTATTTGTTAATCCTATTTATTTGTACTCCATCAAGGCTTTATAAAGGACTCGTATTTTGTGTACGCAAACAAACTTTGTAGTGTAATGCGGTTACACTTTAAGGGACGGTGCCCAAATATCATTATATAGTTGGGTTATGTCTGGAAATGGTGTTGAATGGATATGTAAAGCGGCTGGTGTTGGTCTTCCAGATGAGGAGACAAGCATTCCTCGATTTAATTGCTTTCTCGATGTCATTGTAAATGTGGGTTAATTTCTATAGTTGTTTAATGTTTGACCTATTTATTTTTCTGTTAAGGTAGCTTTACAAGTCTTGTCTCCGCACTCGCCACATGCATTGCTCGCAAGATTGTTAGCAACACATGAGAAATATTCTGCTCTTATGGTATGTTGGATTAAGCATCATTTTCTCCCTTAGCAGGTTGATGCAAAAATGGTGGCCAGTTTTAAACGATTTTGAAAAGCTATAACTCAGTTCAAATAAAACTTCATCAACCACATGGGCTCTTGAGATTCTAGCAAAACTCAGATCCTCTGTCGGGCTTCGAACCCACGATTACATTTATTGGGGTGTCACGTACTAGCCACCACACCAACCAAGGCTTGTGTTTTGCTTCTCTCAACCATGGTTTTACTCTATCGGTGCTATCAGCAATCGGCCGTTGATGGGAATGATCTGGAGAGTACAAATTGGAACCGAATGGAGTTGATAGGTTCCGTTGACGGATAATTGCTTAGATATGTCGATGAATAAGTGTTTAGGCAAGATTTAAATACATATTTCATAGCAGCAATGAGGACCAGTCTTTTTAACTTACCGTACTTACTTTGGGATGTAAATAGTGCCAGTGGAGACGGTCGCAAAATCTTTTTATGTCTCGTGTGGGGTTACTTTCAATTTTGATGTAAAGTTATTTCTAATAATGGTTCAGAGCCTATGCACATCATATACCGATGATTCGCCCAAGGAATTGCTTCCAGTTATAACATATTACAGCGCAATTGCGTACTCTGGGCTGGGTAAACCGCTGAAGGTGCGACTTTTTCTGGTATTTATTGTTTGTTCTTAGTCATTTTCATTTGTTGTTTAAGGCAATGTCTGCATTCAATACGGCTACTCAGGGGATCGTGCAATCTAACAACGGACTGTTGTTTGCCCTTTCACCTATCGGACAACCTCTTCAAGAAATCAGCCTTGGCGATTACTATGTGGCGGTAGTTTCTAACTGTAGTTTCGTAATAGAATGTTCTTGCTGTTATGCGAGGGTATGATTGTTTCCCAGTTATTTTTTGGCTAATGTTTAGGCCTTAAGCTATCTCCATAAACATCGTCACAGCGAAGAGGTTGTCAAAATGGCGCGAATCGCCATCTCTGCATTGCCACCGGGACATGAACACACAGTTTGTTGTTTTTGACATTTTTTCGATTCCTTTTAAATGATAAGGGTTTTCGCTTGAGGTGGCGTGGTCACTAAGCAATCGCGCGTCTGTAGATAACAAATAAAATTTCAGGGACAAATCAAAGTAATGGGATACTTTCTCTACGAATGGGTATATTTATAGGATGGTCCTACACTCTCTCTGTTGCGCATGATTGAGTTGCGTGTTTTCTCTGTATGCAAGTAATAATGTTTATGGGTACGAGGATGAATAATTTTCGGTCGTCAACGAACTCTATGGCTGTGACCAGCAAGTTGCTTTTGGGTTCTCATGCGCAAAAAGTAGTAATAGTAACGAGGTTTTATAAACTATGGTACTATTGCCTTCCCTTGAACGATTGGAGACATCGGGCACCGTTGCTGGATATAGATGCCATTTGTGGCATTATTAGTCTGGAAGAAACAGAAACAAATGTATCGTAATTTTGTTGGAATTCTAGTCTCGAATCTATCTCATTCTCTTCAATCATCTCGTAAATCAAGGAAACTGGTGTGATGCTCTCCTAAGTATCATTCAAAATACGGTATGTCTTTCTTCAGTGAGCTATATCTAGTAGTAATATATCTTGGTTATTTTAAGCCAATATAGTTCAGGTTCGTTATTACTTAATAGTAGGATCATTCCTTAACACCTACTAGTTTAGGAGGTGCGAAAGATTTACGAAGTTGTAGCTTGGACATTTTTAGGATATGGAAATAAAACGAACGACATTACGAGAATTGATATCACGTATGATACATGCACAAGACTGGAAGTCAATTGTAGAGTTGATGTATGGCAAATTAGAAGAGGAAGTAGGTCGTTTGCACTCACTATACTTTCTATGTTGCAAATTTTCGTTTCTTTACATCATCCACTGTAATATGCTATCATTTCTGTTCGGCCTAGGTGGAAAATATACTTTTAACGGCTGCTCGTAGCCAAGAACCAACGGCAACTTCACATCTGTTCAAACTACTGTACTGTTTTTACATGAGAAGAAATGATTTCGAAAGTGGTACGTCGCTAGAAGTAAGTGTTGTTTTAATCTTCATTTAGTCGTCGTATTTCTAGCGGCAAGAGCGCAGTACGAGTACGCCTTTGTTTTGCGAACACAAACAGAGCAGACACCTGAAATTCTACGTCGGCGACGGGATGCTTTGGCTGTCGCATCGATGCTTCTAGATCTTTTGCCTAAAGAGGATCGATTTCTGTCATTCCCTCAAGAAGTTTGTTTCTTCTTTACTATACTTTGGATTTTGAAGTATTACCGGAGGTACACGTTTTTAGCTTGTTGAAGAAGCCGATCCTGAAAATTCCATCGAGACAGCAATGGACGTAACACAAGAAATGGTAGATGTGGCGATGAGCAACGTAATCGCTGATGAGCTGAACGTGGTTTCACCACGTCGTTCTGCTGTACGACGCCGCATATTCATCTTAACGGCGGATAAGTGGGTTACTGTTTTTCGAATCATGTTAAATTAGAAGTTTGGTTCATTTCTAAAGATTAATTTGATTCCGTGTGAATTGTTGTCTACCACTTTTACAACTACTTCGCAGTTGTGCGAAAAATGTCTGAAGCACGGTTTTAGTAGGGTGTAAGAGAAAAACGAAACCAACGGTCATACACGGTTAAGCCCACTCACTGAAGTCAGTAATTTTTGCTGGACATGATGGAGTGGTTTAAATTTTAGACTCATTGAGGAGTGGATAATTGCAAATGCTAGAGTTGCATTGTTAGAAACGGGAAAAGTGCCGCCGTGTGAACCAAAGGAAATCGTCGAGAATTTAATTAGTATAAAAAGCTATGATGTAGCTTTTGATGTCTGCAGGTTAGTTTGACGTAGGCATTCTTTGTAGAACGTTGTTTTTGGAATTACTACGCACATTATTTAAAGGCATTGTAATGTGTCCATGTGCGACTTGTTGTATGCCGTCACTCGTGAATCTATAATGGTTGATGCGGATCAACCTAACGTTCCTCCATCTTGGGTACAAGTAAACCAGCGTCATTCAGAAAAGCAAGGGATCAGGTTTATAAGCGTTTTTCATCACATATAGGAAGTGTGTTAAAGCAGAAGGTCAAGAGGTGTTTCAGGATTTACTGTTGTGGTTTACGATATAATTCAGATGGTGAAATAAATTTTTTTAATGCATAGAAAAATTATAGGACCATAATTTCTGACGTAGAATTTAAGACATTGCGTTTTTTCTGAATCTTTCTGTGGACGTCAAATATGCTCATTTGCTTGTTCCAGGTACAGCTTTATTTAAACTAGACCATGCATAAGAAATTTGCGAACAATCTCAACAAGATGGCGCTAATATTTTGTTTTTATGTAGTGATACCTTCCAATGGATTACCGGCTCACCATGGCTAGGAGGTTCCTGGGTGTCGGGCTGTGATGTACAGCAGGTGATTCATCCCCTGGCAGGGTCTCCCAAGCTGAGGAGAAGTCAGGTGTTTCTATCGGGAAGCCTAACTAAGAGTAAACTAATAACAGGATCCACCACCGTCCTGGTATCAAAATCGAATGGTGGCAAATCTCCCTTTGATCCACAAGGGCTGCGACTGCCTGTGGTGGTGAAAACCTGGGGCAGACTTTGGCCGGGCTGATCTCGGCATTCCAGGGAACCACAATGGCTAAACCAGGAAAATTCCGAAAAACGGAGGTTATGCTGGGGCCGCCCGCACATTCAGTGGGGATGAGCTATCCAAGTATCTAAGTTATATGGTGATGTGAAAAAGTGTATAATATCTCGCTTCTTTAACTGTATAATTGATATCGCACATTACTTTATGGAGATAAATTACTATAGCATAGAAATAACTTCAATGATGCTGAGAATTTCCAAAACCTCGGACCGCAGGTGTATGCGGAAGGGAACGAACGCGCCATTGTCCTTTCCGGGGAGTAGCGCGTCCACCACCACATCACGCGGGTCCTTCGTTTCGCCTGTCTCTCAGCTAGTTCTATCGATCTTTTGCCATCAGCAATCACCCGTCAGCGGGATTGATATAGGGGCCCAAATCAGCATTGAACCCAGTTAAGCTGAGGCCGCAGTTATAAACACAATTGTAACTTATTATTTACTGCCTACTCTTTTTAACGGCAGGGCATACATGGGTTCGTTGCCGATTTGGGCCTCTCATATCAATCCCGCTGACGGGTGATTGCTGATGGCGAAAGATCGATAGATCTTGCTGAGAGACAGGCGAAACGAAGGACCCGCGTGGTGTGGTGGTGAACGCGCTACTCCCTAGAAAGGACAATAGCGCGTTAGTTTCCCACCGCATACACCTGCTATTCGGAGTTTTGCAAATATCTCAGCGTCATTGAAGTTATATTTCACAATGTATACCCTGCCGTTAAAAAGAGTAGGCAGTAAATAATAAGTTAAAATTATAGCATAGATAATTTCCTCTGTGGGATTTTCTTATGGTCTGTCTATTTATAATGCAGGAACTTGTCCTTTTGTCTATAACTATTTACTAGTTCGAGTTTATTACTCTTTACGGCTAGTTTTTTTTTATGCATCAAATCTTTTAGTATTTGTTCACCTTATTAAAATTTTTTCGGTGATTGTTAATCTTTAATGAAAGAAACACGTTATAGAAATCATTGGTCAATTGTCCGTGGAATGATGGCATGTGTACAACGTCTTTGGCCTGCTGACTGTCGTCCATTGAGGGCTATAACACGAGCGTTTCTGAGCCACAACTTGCCGGTACCGTGCTGGCTAGACGCAGAATATGCGGTTAGTTCTTCGAATGTAAAGTGGCTAATCAGACACTATTTCGTTGTTGTAGCTTTTCATAAGTGCGAAGTTCTTTTTTATCTGAGTGACGTCAGTGTAGGATTGTAGAAAGATATATGCCAGTAATGTTTAGCACTCAGAGTTGAAAACCGGTTGCTCGACCATTACTAATAATTCTTGGATAATTAGAGCAAACGAGGGTTTGCGTACTAATTAGACCTTTAGAAGAGATTTTGAACGACTGATGTGTGAGTCAAAATGATTTTTCGGAAACGCCATTTTAGCTTCAAAGTTGTTTAGAATTAGAGTTTTCGAAAAAATTGGAAGGTGTGGTTTAAATTTAGAAAAGTGTCCTCATTTATTCTACCAGAAGGAAGGGAAAACTCGGAAAAAGTGTCACGAAGAAATTGACGGAAATTTTGCAATTTTTACGATTTACGGGCTGATTAGTCATAGTGTCATCATTATGAAGAAATATAGGGCCATTTCTTTATAATCTAGAGGTTCTTTTGTTATCGCAACCAATAAGGTTGTAAGGTTTAACTTAAGCTAAAGGAAGCGTGTGGCGCAGCAATCGGAGTCGCCCTGCAACTCACTTGGGATTGATTCCTGCCCCACTGGCCCACCAAGCCTTCCATCTCTCCGGCTTTGACAAATTGATACCAGACTTGTCTCGGAGGATAGCAGCACTGGCTCGATACAACGGTAGGCCACCGCGAGTTATTGTAAAGGCCAGATATGCATTCAATCACCTCCAAACGATGCTTAATGAAGTCGAATGCATGGCGCATTCCTCAGGGATTGATCAACGCCGAGAGCTTTATCCTCTTATACCGTGAGCTAACATATGCTGGTTTAACGTGGGAAGTGGTTCTTATTTTTACAGCGTTGAACACAGTTCAGTTTCCACCGCCTGTTAGTGTTGCATAACTAGGGTGAACTTGTTTTACATCATATATATTTTAGTTGTTTAGGCACGTGATATCGGTGGTTATTTGCGGTGTCTGATTGACTACGGTGCTTTTTCCCATGCCATAAAACTAGCAACGAACTCCGTCGATGAGGAAACAAAGAAAGTATGCTTTGTTTTCCATATTTACTAAATCGACTTGCTTTGTATTTCTTATGCAAGCCATTGTTTCTGCAAGAAGCTACTTCTAGTTCTTTCTTTCGTAGAGCATCATTGTATGAATATCATGGAGATCATCTTCTCTTTTGTTATTTAGATAAAATCGATTGACTCTAGAGTATGGCTGCCCCTTACTGCCATTGACGAATTGCTGAACATGAAGGTTGGAGAGAACGAAACTGCAGTGAGCTTTTATTAGCCGGCTTAAGGGGTGTATCTTTGGCTTCGTCTTCATCACTAATAATGCTTGAAATTCATATATTTTGCTTCTTTTGCAAGATATGGGTAAAGGTAGCTGAATTGGTCACATATATTGTTGTGAAAGACGGAGTTTTATAAACGCTCCACAGAGGTCTTGTTCTTTCTTATGCTTGGATTTTTTTGTACTAAAATTGAAATCTACCGTAGAAACAGCAAGAAATTAATTTCAGTTTTGTGAAAATATTGTCATAATACGTAATTAGCGTGTGTAGGGTAGTGGTCGTAGGTGTCCTGCAATGCACATGGTTTCTGCGGCCGAGGCCCACCAAACCATTCATCCCTCCGGTAGTCGGTAAATTGGTACCAAACCGGTCTGGGAGGATAGCAGGACTGGCTCGATACATCAGTAGGCCACCGCGAGTCATTGTAAAGGACGGGTATGCATTCAGTCACCTCCAACGATACTTAATGAAGTCGAATGTATGACGCACCCCTCAGGGATTGATCAACGCCGAGAACATTATCCTTCTTTCCTTTAATACATAATCAGTTCTATGTTGCGTACTAATAATTTAAGCTCACATTAGTTTTTCAGCTTCTCTCTGTCCTTGCCGAGAAACTGCGTATTCATTTTACGAGAGTAGAAGGTTTCGAAACAGCAGAAAGATTATCTCACTAATTCTTAAGTATCTGTGTTGTCATTTCAAGTTTTTATGTTATATGGATCTTTAGACACGTACACTCTTGATTTTCTGATCGTAAACTGTGCTGTTTTGTTGATTTCATATATGGTATATTTGGTCTTAACGTCTTCATATGTACAACCACGTTGTTGTTTTGTTTTGGTAATTACGTTAAAGTAACTATTGTTCCAGTATGTTGTGTAAATAAGTAAATCTGTTTAGAGGTGTCTTCAGAAAGCGTTGCTAACTCCGAGTCCATATTTTGTCATCTAGGCCTTTGTCTTCTCGGATACCTTCCAGAGTTGTTGGGAAGCTGGCTTATAAAACTGTATTAGTTTAATTTTAGCATTACTCGTTCGTGATGGATGATAGTGACATAGTTATACTTGATTTACCTGAGCAAAGGTCGATGGTAGGTTGCTTGTTTTTTTCGTCATTTCATGTGACACACTTAAAATAATCTAACAGTGTTTATGTATGACAGTATGAAGGCTACTAGTCAAACATTTTTGCTATGCGGTATACTTTTTGCCTGATCTTTTCATATCTGTGAAACAATGGTGTTCGTGGTTTGAGGCCATTCAACAGTTGCTAACTAATCGTTCACAGTCTGCATCGTGTGGCGTAAATAATCTGGTACGTCGGTCATTTTCTCAACCTGTTCTTACCTCTCCGGCTGTAAAAGGTACGCTATGTGGTTATTCTGTAATAGTTTCCCGCTTCTATTAGATCATTGTAGACATAATTATGAGTTTCATGAGAATGAAGTCTTATCAAAGCACCGACTATTTCTTAGTGCGACGTGTATGAAACTAGAAGTTATTGTTTTCGGAAGACAGTGGGGTGAATCAATCCTATGAGGCAAAAGCTCTGCTAAGCCCGTTGAAGGCAAAACTAACAAAAACAGCGAAAGTACTTAACGACGAGTTTTTTGGTGTATACTGTTTGGTCAGTAGAAGCTCTCTCAGGCAATATAAGGTGTGTTGTATAGTTTTTTCTTTTTTTTTTTTAACTTTCGTGCTTTCAGTTTTTCACCTTGTTGATCTTCAAGTAGGTGCCAGTGTATGCTTTAAGTGGTAGTCTTTTCTAGCTGCTACTGTCGAGTTTATTAAGTTTGCTTCGTAGAATCGGTGTTATATCGGTTTCACTGTGGATCCAAATCGACGTATCCGACAGCATAATGCAGGTCGAGAGAAAGGAGGCGCAAGAAAAACAGATAATCGCGGGCCATGGTGGGGCTACATATATTTACTTCTGATTTGAGAATAATAGTTGCTTATGTATTTAGGGATATGGTTTGTATCATCCACGACTTTCCAAACAGTATTGCGGCTCTACGTTTCGAATGGGCATGGCAGAATCCGGATAAATCACGTGTCATTAAAGGTCTTATTCCGAAAAAGACCAGGAAAGAGACGCCATTTGCTTACAGGTGAGTGCAATCTTTGGTTGGACTGTAGAGTTAGTCTGCTTCTAAAAGTGTTCTTCAAAGAGCCGCATGTCTGTTGATTTCATATGAAACATTTAATGTACCTCACTTTACATTTAACTTAAGAAGACGGCGTAAGAAGCTTATTGAGTGCTTGACTATATGAGGGAATAATATGTGAACAATTGTTTCTAACAATTTGTCACGGTTTTAGCTCCCTTTTTTTTTGCGAATTCTGATTTGATGAATTCATACAGACCAATGTACTCTGTTTAGGCTACGTATTGCATGTCATTTGATGAATACTCGACCTTGGAATAGTTTCGCACTAACATTTCGCTGGTTACTACCGGTGAGCTATCTGGTTTCTTACCAGTGACTTCGAATGTTTTAGTAGTCTCCTTCTTTGTAGTCGATCTTTCTTTAATTCGCGTGATCTTATCACATTTTAGCTGGAAGAGCAGCCGTTTCCCGAGGAAGTTCCTCTTCCTCCACATGTTCGCAAAAAGTACGGATTGATTGAAAAGTCAACCTGCCAGGTTCCGTTGGAGAGGGACTGTTATGTTGAGAAAGGAAACTGTCGTCTCTGTGGCGAAGGAATTCATACGGTAAAATTAGATTAATTTAATTCTTTAGCTGATTGACTGCAAATTCTCACCGAGAATAATATGCTCCTTTTTCTCAGCTCAGTCAGCTTGTCCGATGTCCTTCTGTCCTTTGTGCCGCACATTATCATACGAGATGCTTAGCTTTGGATGGTTTAGATGGTGAGCGGCAGCTGCTGTATCCAGTTAAGGGCTATTGTCCACAGTACGTTTAACTATATGTTCACTTCTGTTACGAATTCCATAGTTGTTTGTTCGAGAAAAGCAGCACTATTCCATAATTTGAGACATGCAGTAGTTTTAAATCGCTACAGATGTTCTCGAGCTTACCTGTGGGGTGACATAATCAAAGATCAACGTATGATTATACGTGTCGACGAAGCTCAGAATAACGATTTCCTTAAAGGTTTAGTTCCAAGGCTACTTAATTAGCAAATACTTGTGTGATTTATACTAACACGCCTAGAAGAAAGTGGTGGATATCATCTTACAAGTGATTCTTGTGAATTTCATGGTTTCGTTAGTTACAGTGAATTGTCGGCTAAATTTCTTCTGGACTCCTTATGCATTTGTGTAACATGTATAATCGTATTTTTTTTCGTTATTTCTCGTTTAAAAATATTCCGACAAAATCAAGGATGTCTGTGATTTGACACTTTAAAGCTTAATTTTAGATATTTTTAACCATCCGTTTTAAACAAAATGACTTCTCTAGCTTTTACGTGGCACTAATGATAATAGGATTACGACGTTAAAGAAGTGTGTTTACTCTCACTCGTCTGTTAGAAGAGTGTCCGAAAGGTCAGCTCGGTGACCAGAACATGATTTTCTTCCTGAATTATAAGTTACTTATTTTTTTAAAATTATATGCTACTTAATTACTATGATCACAGTCGTGTATCCAAATTAGAGGCTTTGTTCCTTGACCTGTTTGGTTTTGTATTTCCTTTCCTCATACGACTATTTCTAACAATTGTAATGTTTTATTAGACCATTAACGGTTCCTTTTTGTAACGGCTAGAACGAGCTGTTTGGATAAATGTCGTTCAGAAGCTCTGTTTTTCTTTCATACGCAATGAATACAGTAGTATTCTGTATACTACACTTTACTGTTCTGTCGTACAGTTTTCGATATTCGAAGATATGAAATGGTTCAGCATACTTTTAACTGATTCTGGGCAGAGATATTAGACCATCTCAACCTCTTGTTCCTGTGAAATCATTGGCATATCTTATTAGCTTTACATTGCGGTAGGGCGCGTGTGGAGTGGTCGGAGCCCTGCAACACACGTGGAAATGATCCGCGCCCCCATGGCCCACCAAGCCTTCCATCCCTCCGGGGTCGGCAAATTGGTACCAGACTTGTCTGAGAAGATAGCAGCATTGGCTCAATGCATCGGTAAGCCATCGCGAGTCATTGCAAAGGTTAGATATGCATTCAATCACCTCCAGCGATGCTTAATGAAGTCGAGTGTATGGCGCATCCCTCAGGGATTGATCGACGCTAGGAGCTTTATCCTTTATCCTTTAGATTGTGGTGATTGCTCTGAAATTTGTCGCTAAATCGTGGGCGAGTGGATACATCGTGTATTTTAACAACGATATTTATTTAGGCAGATAATGATCATACCGATTCGCTGTTTCACGTGTGGAAAAGTCATTGGTAATAAGTGGGAGGCTTATCTGGGCTTATTACAGGGAGACTACACTGAAGGTATGCAGTACAGGTTCACTGCAATCATTACTTTTGCGTATTGATCGAGCTGAGAACAATCGTAATTTTGTTAGCGAAGTATAGAACCCTTATTTCATAGAATGAACTGTGTAACCCACTATTATAGTCCATTTATTATTATTTTTTGTATGATTACATTACCTAACATCACATATTTCACGCTGTGCTAATCCCAGCACTCGCATTGGATTTATTTCCGTACCTCTGCTGTCCGGTAAAGTCTTCGTACCTATTTTTCGTGTGGCTTCGTCCACTGATTGAGAATTTTTTTTCTCCGTCACGAATCTCGTCGAATGCTGGGTGAGTCGATGTCTCACGCAGATTAGAGGGATTCAGCTTGTCCCAGACTCGTTTGATGCAAATTTCGTCTGGTGTAACCCTGGAAGGATGAGAGGATTCGTCGGCTCGGTGTAGCGTCGAACCAGCACTTGGTTTGGTTGGGCCGTCCGCGCATTGCGCGTGATTTCCGTCACTGTCCCAACCGCTCCCTGTAATTCATTGACAAGACGGTTTCAACCTTACTACATCAATGAGTTTGGAAATGAAAGTGAATGCGACGAAATAACACTAGGTTAAAGTGACAGATCTCGTTTTTCAAACCTTCTGCGTAGGATTTGTTTAAAATAGCAGCTGAGATAAAATAATTATCTGTAAGCTAAATAGCTTACTGCCGCCCTTGATTAAGGCTCACCTATATCAGCGGTTTCTGCCCTGCAATAAGTTTTTTTTTTTCATTCCTAGTACTCCAGGTGGAAGTGGAAGCATTGAATTCTTTCCTAACTTGGTTTAGCCTTTAATTGAGATAGATCACGAAATCCACATCTCTTTGAAGCTCCAGGAGCGCGTAGAAAATTGGAGAGAATTTTTAAGTAATCTTGACTAAGTCTACGCGTGCGGCGCAGTGGTCGGAGGCACCTCGCAATACACATCGGATCGATCCACGGGCTCCCGGCTCACCAAGCCCTCTATACCTCTAGGGTCGACAAATTGGTGTCAGACTTGTCCGGGAGGACATCAGCACTGACTCAATACATCAGTAAGCCACCGCGAGTCATTTTATAGGCCAGATATGCATTCAGTCATTTTCAACGATGCTTGATGAAGTAGAATGCATGGCGTATCCCTCAGGGATTGATCAACACCAAGAGCTTTATCCCTTATCCTTTTGTCCTTGACTGACAGTGAAGTAGAAGGTGGAAAATGGATAGAAGTACAGGAAATGGTTTTAAATTCTTTTCGCTTAGACGTTTAATTGAAGGTGATGCCCTGGATGCGTTGAATCTACGTCGTTACTGTTGCCGTCGAATGTTGCTATCGCACGTGGATCTTATAGAAAAACTCCTTAATTACCATCCACTGGAAAAGTAGTTCAGCGGGTGATGACTGATTGATTGAATGAGATTTTAGACTGATTTCTACTCGTTTTCATGATTTAACTATGTCTTGATGTTAGAGTGATTTCTACTCGTTTTTATGATTTATGATTATGTTTTGGTGATGTAGATTTCAATAAATTCATTATTCATTCATGTTCGAAAAAATTCTAGAATTTCATTGTTGAATAACTGCAGTATGAATCTATCAACTACCGGTTCATGTTTTCTTCGTTGTCTTATCGCCATTGGTAATTCCTGGAAAAATCCTGGAAGATATTCGTTGTTATTATGAGAATTGCTCTTGTAATGTTCACCTTCTCATTTGATTTCCGTTTGTGGAAATTTTGATAAATGAGAGGTCTTTTGGGAAGAAAATGTGTCGATCACCATGTTCGTATCACGCTGGGTTTCTTTTGCTCTGTCGTCTTATACTCCAGTTGGTAACCAGTTACAGAGGGGAAAAAAGCTATATTCTTATGCTTACTTTGAAATTGCTAGGGAGATATGCGAATCCGTTCATTCTGATGAAGGAGTTAACTCAGACATGGTGGTTTGTGGTTGTGCAGAACATGTCCTATTTTGAACTTCCGCGAGTTAGCACATGCTAAGCCACCCTTGAACTAGGTGGTTTTTCAAAGTGCCAAGAAGGACTATTCTAGAGATGTATTTCGGTTCGATACCGATCATCCTCCATAGAAAAATTGTTTCTTAACTACTTTATGAGGTGGGTCATCTTTCTGATCTTGACAATCCTGAGTCTTTTTCATTTCCTTGAAAAGTTCTTGCGCATCCCAAAGCTAGATTCTATTCGTGTGCTACCTTTCGTTCTGGTTCGTCTTTGACGCAAGACTTTGTTTTGTTTAGGAACGTCCTTTTCTTTTTTAGTTTTTGTCATTGAAAAGCTAACATGAGGCGGGTACCGGACTTTATTCGGGTAATATCTCGCCATCGCTTGCACTTACTTCGGACCGGCGACGAATATCCACAGCGATATGAATGTTGACACCCATAGTTTAATAGGAATTCCTTGTGTTAGCTTGTCAATGAAAAAGGTAGACACTGATTATTTATACTGAGGTTGGATGGATGGTTAGTTTGAAAAAATGTTCTTTTTTCTTCATTAGCAGTAACGTGATTGTCGTCATATAGTTTCTATTAGAGTGACGTATTACCTGCTTGATCTGTGTAGAAGTAGATTCACAGGCACAATTACTCTGAGATATTTGCAGAACTTGTACCCAAGACCACAGTCATTGCTGACGGCACCGTTAGGATAAAAAGAGGCTAGCCGAGAGAAATGCAGAACGCGGGGCCCCGGTGGTGCAGTGGGTAACACATGAGTCTCTGGAAAGTGTAATCGCGGGATCGAATTTGGCACAAGGGACATGTAGTTTTGCGAATATTAAGCATTATTGTGGTTGTATCTCACATCATGCCCTATCGTGAAAAGGTAACACTAGACAGCAGATAAACAGCTATCCATTGATATCCATAAGCGTATATGGATGACGGTGACAAAATGCGAAGTTCAATAGTTTCGTCGCGATGCTGCTACCTACCTACCAAGGAACGAACGACTGGGATTCGACCGACGGTCACCGTGACACTCTCCAGGATCGGTGTGCTATTTGTCGTTCGTTTCTGGAGGTCTGACCTGTTCTCTGGCGACGGGATCTTGGTCACAGCCGCCACCTCCTCCGATTCGAACATTTCGATTTCTGCGTCGTCTCCGCCCAATTGCACCCGTCTTGTACTTTTGTCGAAGCAGGTTCGCTCATAACCACTGTGCATCGTCGTAACCGACTGGTTCATGTATCATTTACAGACCTCGAAAGACTGATTGATTCTGAGTTCATCTCAATATATAAGTTCTTAATTTCAGCCAGTAAGTCTTGGAGTTAACCAGTACTCTGTGTATAGATTCAACTGTTCGAACACCTGTCTATTCTCAAAGATCCCTCGTTTTCAGCTGTAAATCTCCTTTCAATTGGCTGAATTACTCATAAACTTTAAGTAACTTGTTGTTCTGCAGGGTGAGTCAGTCGTTCGTTCGTTTGTTTTCTTAACCTTTTTTCCGTACTTTTGTTTTTCACGAAGAGTGTTTCCTATATATCGCAAGATGACAGTGGAAGTGACGTATGTGAGGGCTTATAACAGCTATATTTTCCTTTAATCCCTTGTAGTTAATATCGTTATGCTCTTATATCCGACGCTTGTTTTTTTTATTAACCGAACCTAAAGGAAAGGCCGAAAGTCGTAGTACTGTTTTTGAGAATCGAGCTAAGTGAAATCTGCGCATTCAGCAGACTACTCGTCAGCTGGGACTTGTGCTGGAGATCTCACGGTTTTTCATACCTCATGAAAATTAGCATTTAAGTATTTCTTCTAAGAATTCCGGAGCTTACAGGCATGTAGATTAGTTGGTCCTTCTAAGTTGTTTATCTGAACGTCGTTTATTTGTTTTGTTGCGGTCGTTTGGTCGTGGTATGATGCGCCAGTCATTCACAAACACACGTTTTCATTCTTGTCCCCGTAACCACCCATCGTCGTCCCACATAACTTCGGTCAACGAGGTCAGTTTTTCTTTACATTCTTTCAGGGACTACATGCCATGACGGTTCACGTTCACTTTTGTCGCTGATTATGTTTATGTCTAGCAGTAATCAAGACTTCGTCGTTTTTCCGTTATGTCGGTTCGATATGTCTTGCTGGTTCGTGTATTCTGAGAATACGACCATCGTAAAGATAAAGGATTGATCTCTCGATGTTGATCAACCCCTGAGGGATGCGCCATCATTCGACTTCATTAAGCATCATTTGGAGGTGACTGAATATTATGGCCTGTACAATGACTCGCGGTGGCCTACCGATGTGTCTGTCATGACCGAGTCAATGGTGCTATCGTCCCAGACAAATTTGTATGAATCCGCCATCTCCGGAGGGTTGGAAGGCTTGGTGGGTCAGAAGCGCAGGAATCGATCCTGTGTGTGTGTGTTGCGTGGCGCCTCCGACCACTGCGCAACAGGCGCTCTAACCATCGTTAAGACTCAGATTAATATCTTTGATCTAGGGCAGGATAAAAGAGTAGTCTTAGCAATGTATTTATCTTCGCAAGGTTTCATCTGGAGGTAAAAAGGTTCCGAACACGAAATTTTTAGTAACCTCAACATTCGCGACTAAATTATTTCCATTCTGAGTCATTTTCTAGATTATACAGCGTCTACCGCCGTTCTGACGTTTGTCGTATTCCTAAATCTGATAGCTGAAGGGAACATAACTTATCTGTGGAAGTATAATCCGGTGTGCAAGAGGTCATGGAGGTCAGATAAATATTGTATAGGAGCCTCATGGGGACTACTGAGTGGACCAGAAATTGGACTATTAACTACTTGTTGTTTATTATTTCTTCTGACTGGTATGTGTTTGTTCATTAAGGTGAACTAAAGGTACTACTACTTGAGCACTTACTGTTGAAATGAAGCACACCTATGGGGCCAACCGCGCCTTATATCCTTTTCTGGATTAGTAAAATAAATATCATTAGTGTCCTTAAGAGAGGATCTGGCCCTCTCTACAGCAGTTAATTGGTTCAAGTCACTGTTTTCTCCACATCTAGATTTAATGACTCAACTTTCTTTCTAAACTTTAAAGTGGAGATATTTATTCGCCAAAGCATCAGGTGCTATGTGTGATTGTTTTCTATACAAAAGTGGTTTTTCAGATGTTTATCTGGATTTACTGGTGTGTCTCATTCATCTCTACGCTAAATATGTTTATGATCTTTCTCTTTTTGCAACAATCGCTCATATTTTGCGATGTTTACAAATTTTTTCAGTGTAGTTTCGTTTCCTCTTATACTATTCGCAACAACTTTTATCATAATTCATAGTGTCTAACTTTCAGAGCACTCATTTAGTGCTGGGCCGGTTGAACGGTGTATTACCTGCCTTGAGACTGTGCGATAATGACGCGTGGGTTCTCTTTCGTAAAAACCTTTACTTCTTTGCCGTCATCTACGAGGACGTTCTGCTTTGGCTATGGGTTCGGTGTCTTTTTCATGAATGTTGTTGAATAATGATCAGGGGTGGTTCTGTCCGGAGTCGTGTGAACATCAGACGGTCCCCAGTTTTTTTTTACCACAGGCAGTGGACGTTTTCCTTTTGTGGATCGAAGTGATCCCGTTTCAGATAAGTCTGCTATTACCCTGCTGACCTCAGAATGATGAGGCAATGGGCCAGGTGGCCCGCTCTCATCATTAAAAATTTTTGTGTTGTTTATAAAGGTGTTTATAAAACTTGATGTATGATCTCGTTTTTCTGATAACTGAGTAAAACTATACCATATGTCTAGGTGGAAATCAACGAGATCTCGCTCGTGAAAGGAATATGAAGAAGCAGCTTGAATTAAAGAAAAAAGCAGGAGCAGCTGCCAAGGAGGGTAATGTAGTAAGTGTTCTTAGTAGAATTTTGTTTTCGAATATTAGGTTGATTGCTGATTTGTTAATTATCATGTCTTTACCTTTTATGAACATTTGTTCACCTTTGTTTTACTTAGGTTGTTGAGATTTGATCCACTACGAATCAATATTAATGGAGGTAGAAATTGACTATATTACCATAGATACGAAAAAAAGTTATTTGTGGCTCTTTATCTGTTACTGCTTTCTCGTTACCATTGATTTCTGTCGTTAACTCTGTTTTTAGTGCATGGATTTCCATAACTTCTGTGAATTTTATCTTTATGAGTAGAAGATTAGGACTAATGCTGTAACCATAGCTATGAAGATCAGCACTGTACTTGACTTTGGCTCAATTTTGAAACCGGGCCTATAACAACTCGCATGTTCGTACCTTTGCGATTAATTAGATCCACGATACTCTACGTCTAACGGAATTCTGTTTTTTGCAAAGTTGCAGAAATTGGTGGAAGCACACTGAAAGCGCTGGCAGTGTTATCAGGAAGTGTTTGAATTTAAAGTCTGAACAACCATTCGTTTTCTAACCTTTCAGAGGGAAGGGTTTTTTAAATGCAGAAATTGTCATGCTTAAAGAAGTCGTAGGTATATGAATTGCGTTTTGAATTGCGTGTCATATATTTGTTTCACACTAACTTGGATTAAACTCATTATAATCTCGTCACTTTCCTATTTACTGCCCACTCTTTTTAATGGCAGCGTATTGTGTTAAATATAACCACAATGATGCTGAGATATTTGCAAAACTCCGGACCGCTGGTGTCTGCGGTTGGTAACGGACACGCTGTTATCCTTACCGGAGGCTGACGCGTTCACCACCGCACCATGGGAGTTCTTCGTTTCGCCTTTCTCTCAGCCGTGTTATTGACCCATGTGCTATCAGCAATCACCCGTCAAACTCATTTTAGTTATGTTTAATGTCCTTAGGTTATCTAAAGAAAATGTTCAAATAATCTAGGGTCTATCGACGGATGCACGGATGACTCGTGATGCGGAAGTAATGAGGCTAAAGCAAGAAAAAGCTGCTGCAAAAAAAGCAGCTGAAGAGGCGGCAAAAGCATCTGATGCTAAGAAAGTGGCGAAAATCGATCCGCTCAAATTGTGATCAGTTCGCCATGTAAGTTTTTAAGAAGCATAAACTATAGACTATGGGCTACTAAGACTGAAGAACGTAGCTGAAAAAGTGTTTCATGGTTGATATACTCTAGAAGTTTTAGGAATTGAATAGCATTGATAAAATACTTAACTACTTAGCGTAAGATCTACTGTTCAGTTCAGTTCATGTTTACTAGCGAACGATGTCATATACGGTTTGAACGACTTTTGAGATTTTGTTTTAAACATATCCTTATGATTTTTGTTTGTTATCATTTCTAACATATTTCAGGATAGTTACTTTCTTCTGCTCTTGGGACTTGGTAGAGGATACAGCCATTTTATTTGTATTGATGATCATATTTTTTTGTGTTCTATCGACCTAAAGGTTTTGTGGTGTCATCTCAACAAGTAAAAACTTTTAAATACGTTTTCATTACAGCAACTGGTTTGGTGCAATAATTTGCTGCCATTATTACCGTACTGCTATTACTGCTGTATAGCATAGTGGTAATCAACTATCGTTGCAAGCTCATATCGGTATTACACAGTAGTTGCGTCTGTGTCTTAGAAACACCTAGATTTACAAGATTAATAATATTATGTTGTTAAAAACAGACCTGGAGATATGCACTTATATCTACAGCTAGAATGTCAACGCAGAAACGGCGTTACTATGTACCGTACTTCCTACAACTTGGAGGAACATCGATGGACGTCGAAATGTCCTAACGGCAACTCTTTTTCTTCTATGTACAGGCATCAGATCCGTACTTTATCCAAGACATATCGTTGCCTATGGAATTCATTTTCTCCATTGCATTGTATATCAATCGTTTGCCTGTGGTAACGTATGGTACATTCGCTGAATAGGACATGTCATCATATCCAAGAGGTGTTACCCTAATTTGATGATGACCACGGATATAAACCAGCGTTTGTGTGATTTTATGTCTGTCCACAATATCACATGCTGAAGTGGTAAGGAGCGAAAAACAAGGATTCTTTCACTGCGAACGTTTTCCTTGCGTTTTAAATCAATACCACCTATATAACCCATAATCTAGCTAGTCATCGGGTAACTCATGCGAATAGGGAAAAAAAAATCTACGTCAGTGAACATTACGAACAAAACCTGCTTAATTTACTTGACAACTAAATTACTGTATTCTTCTTGAACATGCATGGAATTGTCGATAACAAGATTTATTCAATACCGGCTTACATTTCGGCGGTTACGTCTTCTTCAGAGCCTGGGAAGGTCAAATTATGTAAATTTCAGTCACATAAGAGAAGGATTCTTTTAAGCATTCGCCTGCTCTGTGAAGCACAGCAAGGAATGCCCTGTGGCCTTGCGTGACCTCTTGCCAAACCTCAAGCTGGTTTTTTGATATGAACCAGGCACATTCCTCACCTATCTAAGACTCTGCACGGCTGGTCTTCAACAGTAACTCGTAAGTATAAAAAGAAGCTCGAGAAGTGTTTAAAAGAAGCCGTTTACTATTCGAATGGAGTTTACGTATGGATTTTTCTTCTGCATTGGTTATGGAAGTATTTGGCTTAGTAAGTTGCGTGTCAGTTTGATCTCTCCAGGATCCGAAGAAGGCAAGACCGCTGAAGCGTCAGCTGTTGTGGATGAATAATGTGGTAAAAACCTTGTGTTTGCTTGTCAAGGAAACAGCGAATTGTTTACCATAAAGGTTACTGAACGTACACATACATATACGTACGCATACATATGCAAACACATACACACAAGTACATGTACATATACATACACATACAAACAGATACACATACAGACACATACACACACACACACGCCCGCGTGCGCGCAAACGCCGAATTCTAGTTAGGCGTACGTAGTCTTCTTTTTTTTTATTCCGAATTCCACAACAGGTGTTCTAGAGTGTTCTCAGGTCTTCAGTACACCATGTTGTAAGTTGTTGTGGGTTACAACTTGCTTTCTTAAGACTGCGATTGTTCAAACGAAAGCGGCGATTTACCGTCTGTAAAGAATATGAGTGAAAATTCAGGATCTGCGTTCTTTCTCAGTCTTGTCTAAAAACTTTAAAAAATCACCTACAAATTATGACATCTTCGAATTTCAAATTAATATGCCCGTAGGAATCAAAGATTATTGTTAATTAAATCATTGCAGTTATTCCTATAATGATGGTGAAAGATTTTTAAGCAGTGTCCAAACATTGAGGATTTATGACCCTTTGATTTGTTTTCGGAGAGAAAGTGATTGATTCGGGTCGATTGTCCACAGACGTTCGTTCTCACGACGTCGATATGCATAGTCGCATCGAGTATAATATTCTGGAGTGAATTTGCTGGAGTCGAGCATCGTTCGTGTGACCTAACTTCACTCAGCGAGGTCCTTTTATACAGCACATTTATCGATCCATGGCCATCCATTATGATCTAGTTTCATGTTGGCTGCTCTGCTGCTTCATTCCAGCTGTGTTCCATTCTAGAAGATTCGACTCGATGCGATAACGAGAATTCATATCAGATAAACGAACAGCTGTAGACATTCGACTCGGTTCAATCCGGGTCTAATGAAAGTGGAAATGCCGTAGCGTTAGCCGATTAGTATATTTGCGACAATCGTACGTTATCTTAGTAATCTATATGAAATATGATATATAATATATATGAAAATATTGATTTTACCTAAATTACCTAATACCTAATATGAAAATATTGATTTTACCTAAATTTGTTTTTAATATCACACCGAATATTGGTGCAAGTAGATATGGATCCGACTGTTGCTCTTCTCCAAAGGTTATTCATCAAATGCTGAGCGCAATATCTCGCCTTCTTTCTCATCAATCGCGAGATTGCTATTTAGCACGCGCTTACTTCCTCATGCATATAACACATACAACATAACGTTAGCTGACGTTTCGGCAGTTCTTCTTCTTCAGAGTCTGGAAGCGCAATTCACTGAATACAATGGTTTTTTTTAAGACACACATTCGTTGAGTCGAAAATATTGTTTGAAAGTCATTAAATTCCCAGAACCGACTTTCTGTTAGCCTCAGCACTGACTTATTAATAAATTGTTTTCTTGATGAGGAGATACGAGGTTGTTAATAACAAGATTTACTTAGTACAATAGTGGATAACGTTTCGGCAGTTTGGCATTCTTCAGAGCCCGGATGAGTCAAATTGGCACGCAATCTGCTCAACCAACTACTACCATAACCTCAGCAGGAAAAAAGAAATTGATACGTAAATTTTCATTTTCAGATTACTAACGACGTCATGTCTGCTGATCAAGAAAGCAGTAAAAACTGCTAAAATTTCTTAAAACCTAGCCGTTGATTGGAATGAGTTGCACGTCTTCGTGTCCTTCATGATTGACTTTATTTTCTTTACGGGGTGTGAATGTTGATTTTTCATTGTGCCTTTATTTATTTCTATTATGTTGGCGGTGTTTATTGTGTCATGCGAAAAACAACACAACGAAATAGTTGGCATTCCATCAAGTCGTCAAGCGAGAGCGACACTATACGGCCTTTCTTGCGTTTTGCATTGTTAGTTTCGATGTCATTTGTAACTACTAGTTGTTTAACTAGTTATTCATCAGCTACTTCCAAATCTTTCTACACTGAAACGTTTCAGTCTCGTCAAATTTCTCAGCGAATCGATTTCTTTCTAACTTCTTCTTTTTTCTCTTCTCTTTTCTCTTTTTCTCTTTTTCTTCTCTTTTTCTAGCTTCTAGCTTCTTAGCTTTGACTCGTGTGCCATATAGACCTTAGATCATAAGGTATTTTCATTCCGTTAGACGAAACCGATATGCTGCTTTTGCTAATTTGACTTCCTCTCTATGATTAATTCAACTCAAATCGTTGATAGCCACCAAATTTTAACAAAAATCACTTGATAGGCTTGTTTTTGCTAGAATTTAAAATACTTACAGTAGGTCCAGTGATTCATTCAACTGTATTTACTTTACTGCTAGTCTTACAGTAATCGGAAGTATTTGTCTTCCAGTTATTATTATTTTTCAAGGATCCAGTATTTTTGGATGTCATGAGAAGTAGGAAGCGACTATTTAGAAGTTTAGGGTTTCATCCACATTTTAGGAGGACGAAAAGGGGATACGTTTATAATATTCGGATATATTAGTTTTAGACAACACTTAATGAGAAATAAGTTTTTTGCATTTTCTGGACGCTAGAGAAAAATAGTACATCCTTATCTCTGGGTGGAAAAGGTCCACTTGTGCATCGTTTTTTAGTTAATCTTTCAGTTTTTATAATAAGTTCGTTCGCAAAGCCGGTGCCATCCTTTAACTAATGAGGACCTGGGGCATGGGGAAATCTCGAGATCCCATGGAAAGCCATTCTCGAACAGCTTTCAACAAGCCATTGGGAAGAAAACAATAGATCCTCCAGTTCCATCTGGAACGGACCACCTGTTTAGACTACGGCTGAAAGATAACGAAACGAATGGAAGAACTGCTACTGTTCGGAAGTCAAATGAAGGCTGGCATATGGCTATCCATGTGAGTAAACATTATAGATATGTATAA
Source organism: Angiostrongylus costaricensis (assembly GCA_900624975.1). Taxonomy (NCBI): domain Eukaryota; kingdom Metazoa; phylum Nematoda; class Chromadorea; order Rhabditida; family Metastrongylidae; genus Angiostrongylus; species Angiostrongylus costaricensis. The sequence goes on from UYYA01000535.1 coordinate 30,394, forward strand.
TTTATAATACACGTTGCTCTTTTATGTGTTGTATGTGAAGAGACTCGTTGAACTTCAAAACCATCGTTGGTTCACTGAACATCTATTCACAATGGTGACGGCTTCTGCTTTAGACGAACATGCATCATAATCGAAGTTCGGCATAATAGAATCTGATAAGAATGAAGAACAAGGCTCTCGGCGTTGATCAATCTCTGAGGAATGCCCCATGCATTCGACTTCACTCAGCATCGTTAGGGATAATTGAATGCATTTCTGCCCTATGCGATTGCGCATCGATGTATCGGATCACTGCTTTCATACCCCCAGCCAAGTCTGGTACAAATCTGCTCTGGTTGGATAGAAGGCTTAGTGAGCCTGTGCCGCGGCATCGATCCCATGTGTGTTGCAGGATGCCTATAACCACTACGCTACATGCGCCGTTGTGAGGAAATAAAAATGCATGGCTTTTTACCATGAAATCTATAACGTGAGCATTGAAGAAGAGCTGTTCCTTGGAATATGTGAAGGAATTAGCGAAGATGGTGTTTTCTTCAACATGAGTTAGTCCATAAACGACGACGATTCCATAGAATAACTAATGGCTCGATTTGAACGTTTACGAATGGAAAGATCTCGACAATTTCCAAGTTTAGTAAACGATAATAGTCGTAGTATATCTATTCAATAAGCTGATAGAGTGTTTAAGACTATGTTGACAAACTAAACCACCCACGATAGCTAATAATTTCGGAGGCGTTTCTCGTGATGTTGAACACCAATGTGAGCTAGTGTGCGAATGAAACTGACTGCGTCATCATCAGCGAAAGTTTTTGTTCTCAAGTGATATTGTCGTTACTGGTTCTGGCTAAAGAGAGTACTCGTTACTGGTTCCGGCTAAAGAGAGTGCCTTGCCGATCAAGTAGTGGAGAAATGACACTGATCGTATAATTCCTGAAATTTAATAAAATGGAAATGCTTGACTACTTTTGGAAAATGGTGGAATTTTCAAGTAGGAAAAGCTAATTCATATATGTAGCGATCATATTCCGGTTAATGAATGACCGGGCGATTCCAGCATTTTTCTCACTGTCCCTTAATCGACTACGTTATTGCGGATTGGCTATGCCATGACTGTCTTTGAACGTTTGGAAAATGTTTGTCTGCTATTCCGGCTGAATATCTTTCGTTCTATCTTATTGTCTAGCTATCACTTTATCTATCTTATTACCTATTACCTATTATCTATCTTACTAGTGATGAAAAATGGTTTACTTACTCTAAATAAGTAACGAATCTACAACTCAGTGCGCTAATAGCACTCATCACACTATGTTACTCTGAGCCAACTTTTTAGACAAACTAGGATACAGGCTATAAACTAGGATAACTACGGATACTAAAAATAGCGAACAGAAAACATTCTTTTCGTGTGATGTGAGTCACATAGGCTTCCTACTGAAACGATATGCGCTAATAGCTATCAATATCAACACAGCATCAACAGCTATCAATAAGACTGGTTCTGGTTTCCGTTGAAATAGCCAAACACCGTGTGCTTCATCATACAATGATCGGCTAACTCCTAAACATTTGTCAGGTATTTGGCAAACTCACTGGTGATTTGTTTTTGTTTCAAAAAAAAAAAATCCACGATTGTCGTCGGCCGGAAAGGTTGTGTTCATAAATCGCTACTCCTGTCTGGAAGACTGATCTGAGCCGTAATGAAATATTCTGTACGATTCTGGTGGCTTCCAGTTGTAGTGATATTTCTTGATTTACTAGCTCTGATTCTTCACCTGAGATAATTGAATAAGATCCAATGTCAAGGAAGTCTTACAGTCTTAGTGTCCATCTTTTTTTTTGTTAATTTGGACGTGGTTAAAACATAACTAAGGATCTGGTCTTTCGACAATTAACAATAGCTGCTTGATAAAAAAGGATAAAGCTTTCGACGTTAATCATTCCCCGAGGGATGCGCTATGCATTCGACTTTGTCAAGCATCGTTGGAGGTGATTGAATACATATATGGCCTATAGAGTAATTTGTAGTGGCCTATCGATGTATTAAATCAGTGCTACTGACCTCTCAGTTAATCCTGCTACCAATTTGCCGATCTCGCGGAGATGGAAGACCTGGTGGAGCTGGGACGCGAGTTCCATCCCATCTATATTGCAGGGCAAATCTAAACACTGCGGTAGATGCGCCCACTGCTTCATATTTGGAGTATTTAAGATGTTCATGATCTAAGATTTTAGCGAAGACGTTTTTCTGTATCGCCTAAATTGAATGTATGAGTTTAACAAAACGCGCTTTCAATCCAAATATGTTTGTAATTCAAATTCGCAAAGAATTAAAAGTGGAATTTAGACTTTCAGACTTTTCAGCGTAAGTCTCTGTATTCTTCTTTTCAACATAAACGCAACACACTCAAACCCCGGCAGTGAATTTGGGAACATCACTATTTTCAGGGCGAAATCTCGACAACCGTTTTTACTTACTGCCTACTCTTTTAAATGGCAGGTACACTGCGGAATATAACTTCAATAATGCTAAGATGTTTGCAAAACTCCGGACCGCAGATGTCTGCGGTGAGGAATGAACGCGCTATTGTCCTTTCCGGGGAGTAACGCGTTCACCACCACACCATGCAGGTCCTTCGTTTCGCCTGTCTCTCAGCTAATTCCATCGATCTTTTGCCATCATCAATCACCCGTCAGCATCAAACTTGGGCTCCCCAGATCAATCCCGCTAATGGTGATTGCTGATGGCCAAAATTGATAGAACTAGCTGAGAGGAAGGCGAAACGAAGGATCAGCATGGTGTGGTGGTGAACGCGTTACTCCCCGGAAAGAACAATAGCACGTTCGTTCCCCACCGCAGACATCTGCGGTCCGGAGTTTTGCAAATATCTCAGCATCATTAGAATCTCGATAGTTCAATTGCTTGCATTCTCGAAATATTGGAGTTGACGCACATCGGAAGAAATATATGTCATGAGCTCTAAGAAATGAGCATTTCGTCATAGTGGATCAGCAGATCTTATATGCTTAGGCAAATACTGAATACTTTGGATGTTTTGCTCCAAATATAAGCGTTTAGTATGAACTGAGATATGTTGCCTTAGATTTTAGAGCAGCTACCATATTCGCACAATGCGCATTATATTCAATGCATGGCCATTACATACTAAACTTGTATTACTGTAGACCAAATGAAAACCTTTGCTAATTGAGTTTCTTGGTTACACAGAAGCAGTCGAATTTGAATCAGTAGTCATTGAACCTGCTTCTAGCTTTCACTGGTGATGTGGTTTCCTTCATGCTCATCACCTCGGATGGAAAATGTTTTCCTTTTTTTTCTCCTGCTGTTTTCATCTCGAGTTTTTTTCTTTCAATGATGGCTGCTTCCGTGGTTTTCGAATTACTGGTGTTTTATTCCTAATTTTCAATATAATTCTTTCAAGTGCCTCAGTCCCATTAAAAAGTCACATCACCGGAAAACATTTTGCGCACACAGTGAGTGAACGATATATGACGGTTTAAATGATAACATTTGTGCTACTTCATTAAGCGGACAAAGCATTGATCAACAATCTCTTAGGAATGCGCCATGCATTCGACTCTATTCGTGCTATCATAAGGGTAATTAAACGCACGTTTGCCATATATAGTGAATTGTGATAGCCTTCTAGTCTATAAAGTGAGTGTTTTTGTCCTTCTAGACAAGTTCGACTCAAGTTTGCTGATGAATATTTAACATAATTCTGGATAGGATAATTATTTGTAGTGAGTAAATAATACGTTGAAGAAACTGAAGAAAAGGAATCTCTCATGGTTCCCGCTAAATAGTCTGAAGACGATTCGGAAGGTGAAGAAGAAACTGATCATGAAGAGATCGGCTGTGAGTGTCTCACAGTCATTTAGTCTTTAAAAATGGTAAATCTGGAGTAAATCAACAACTCTCGCATAATTTGTATAATTTCGCGTAGTGTTCATGGCTGATATTTTGAAGAAAGCATTCACTGGTTTCTATCTTAAACATTTTTTGTAGCACGTTAGTTAGAGATACCCTGCAGTACATGCTAGGTCAGTTCTTGATTCGATCCCACACCGTAGCCTAACCAAGCCTTCCATACCTTTCGGGTCACCAAAATGGTGTCAAACTTCTTTGGTAGAATAGCAGCACTGACTTAATGTGCGTACTATATCCCTCGAAGAATTAATCAACGCCGAATATTTTATCCTTATTTCTTACCTTTCCTTTCTTGAATATTTGGACCGCCCGTCTTCACGAGTTTTACGGACCCAGCTCATTTCTCATTCGTTCCTTTCCCTCGTCATGGTTCCAGTAGTCGTCTATGGCGGTGGGATGATGGTGGCGTGTGCGAGTCTCACACCGGGAACTGTAAAACAATTGCAGCTGCGAGTATAGCCATTTGATTTTGGTTACGAACACGTTCGCCCAACCTGTACGAAGTCGTTCTCGGGAACGCCTACATCCTCGTGGTGTTCACTCTATAATACTTTCCGTCAGTTTGTCGTCTAATCTTCTCATTATATGAGCAGGCCACCTATATTTCACTATCGATGTGTTTTCACCTGGGTTTCGAAGATGGGAAGGATTTTAAGGGAGGAGATCTTCGCATTCCGGCGGTATGTTATGTGTGCCGGTTATATTTCAGAAAAATCATTCAAGCTCTGAGTAGTGAGTGCGCTGTATTCTTGACGTGTATGAGGAATAAACCCACGTTTCTGCTGCATGACACAGTGGTGGGAAGACTGTTGAATCAAAAAGTGAGCGCGGGGTTTTGGGTGCGCTAGTTCGTAGGTGGCTTCCCTGAAAACCTTTTTCGCTCTAGTTCTTCCTTCATGGTATTCTCCATGTTCACTGAATGTCCAAGTGGCACTTACGAGGTGGACTCTACAGTCGGAAAGCCATCTAGTTTTGTCTGTACGCCTTGGCACCATAGGTTCTTCATGAACTAGGTCTTCCTTCGATTCATGTGCAGTCCGATTTTTTTTTACCTCTTCGTTGAGCTCATTGATCATCGCAGACTGAATCGGTGGTAATAGTGAGCCTCGCAGCGTGTCTGTCGAATGAGTGAAAGGAGCTGTACATCGATAGCTGGTATGCAAGTCTCTGCTCTAAGACTTAATCGGGAGGATGGTCAATCTGACGAGTGCATGCGGGACTTCTTAGACTGGTCATATGGCATAACTTAGTGAGAGGAGAGTTGAAGGCCAGACAGAAATGGGGTTATAAAGGTGGTAAAATGGGTAGACAGAAATTATATTATGGTAGTATAGTATACTATAGATGAGTTTACACGAGGTTATGAAATTTTATTGTGGCTGACATTTCGCTTCGACGAGAATATTCACAATGGCATGGCTCTCCTCATATGGCACACCTGCTGAACTCACCTCTCCATTAAAGGGGAAGTTCAGGCTGCATCACAATCACCACGAAGAAGTTGCTCCAAAAAGAAGTTGCAACATTTCTGGCACGGCTGATAGTGGGCGCTAATCATGAAACATCTTTATTGGAGGCTTTACCTCTCTTCAAGTTTATTAGAAGCAGCTCAACAACGAGCCAGTTTGACTGGTATCGTTGGGATCTGTTTTACCATGGTGTTTCTCTGTCTACCTTGCTGGACGAAAATGGGACTCTCGATATTCTTTTCGAGCAAACACGTGGTGTTACTTTACTCTTTATTCCGTTGAAGCCGACGTTTTGGAAGTATCGCCTTGTTCTAGTATCGCGAAAATTGGACTGTTACAACCTTTCGCTAAGATAAGGGATTGATAATAAAGGCGCTCTATACCGATCTTTTTCATTCGACGTTTCTCGTCGCGGACCGCAAAGTTCCCGCTCGAGAAAGCCAGGGATTCCAAACACTTAAGTCTGAATATATCTTTCTACTTCTGTTCAGAAAGCACGAGGTGCTATTTTATTTCTTTATTTACGCACAAGCTGACGTTTCGGCGGATTTCGCCTTCCTCAGAGCCTGGAAGGGTCAAGTTGACAGTAATCCACTCTGCCAAACACCTCCATAACCAAACAGAGAAAACTCTAAACCAAGATTTCAATCGCATTTAGCATAGCTCTGCACACTCACCGCTTTCTATGAGTCTTCCACTGAGTATGTCGCGTGAAGGCCGACCGCACAGAATTCACATGGAAGCGTAATGTGCCTCTACCCATCAGAATAACAGGTTTATATACTGTCCAATATCACGCGTGATAACGAGGCATTCCTCCCTGCGGTTCATTTTCGGATTCTTGGAATTTATCCAGAATGCCTCTAGAGTTTTGCGCGTTTGTGTTCTCGATTCTTGCGCGAGGATCGTAACCCTTACTTCAAAATCTTCTCCGTTATGTTTCTGCGTGCTATGCGTACCTAGTGGAGTACTTAGCTTACGTTTACCGACTAGGTGTTCTTTTATACGTACGCAGAGTGGTCTACCCGTTTCGCCAACGTATTCGTCCCCGCACGCTTTACAAGAGATCAGATAGACTGTACCCGAACTCATGCAGTCACCGTCTCTACCATTGAGACACATTATGCAATTTTGCGTTGCACATAGACGGTCGTATAGGCGGTTACGAACTAGCTGGCGCCTTAGATTATTCGGTGGTATTTCGATTATCGTTACCGAATTCTCTAGACTGGCCCTTCTTAAACAGCGTTTAAGTCTGAGTAGTGAAAAGAATCATGAAAAAGGCACAGCTCTACTGCCCGATAGTATCACGGCGGACTTTCTTCAGGTTGGAAGGCACAAAGTACATTCACTTCTAGTAGCTCATATGACATTTTACTTTCGGATTGCGAAAATCCCAGACCGGTCGAATACGTTGCGCACGGTCATCCTCCAAAAGAAGAACGAGCAAAAGTTTCTTTGTAACTATTGCCCAATGTGTTTGTTGAGCTTACCGCACAAAGTTGTTCATGAAGATTATCTTTTCGCACATATCGAAGGCCTTGGATGAGACGCAACTGGTTGAGTGAGCATAGTTTCGGCAGAGGTTCTACTCCATGAACCACATCCAGACCGGGTCACGGGTCATAGATGTCTGTATGAAGTACCACCTGTTCCTTGTTTTGACTTCTATCTACTAAGAAAAGCAGTTTGAACGAGTCGAAACGGATGAAATGCTAAGAGAGTTCCTAGATCAAAGAGTGCGCTCATCCTATCTGAGACTAGCTCTAGTTGAATGCTATCGTAGCTACAGCATCAACAGTTTCTCGATTAAAGTGTTCGCATTTCGGCTTCTACTAGTCAAACTCGCCAAAGTTGTTTATTGCCGCGTTGTGGTGGACAACGAAGTCACTTGACTGAGCCGTCAACGGCGGAGTGACTGATGGCAGGCTCCTACAAAATTTTCACTTTGTTGACGAAATCGCCATTTTTTCGAAGAGTGCCAATGAAATGCAGGCGATCTTCAGGCGGTAAAATAGGATTGAATTGTGCATAAATAAAACAAAGAACCAGTCTATGAAGAACCATGAAACATGGTGCGAATGTGGACAACTTGAACTAGATGGTTCTCCGATTAAACAGACCGTGCACCTTGGGTGTTCAATGAACGTGGGAAACAACATGAAGGAATAATTGAAAGAAGAATATGAGAAAGGACAGTATGAGAGAAGGACAAGAACAGTATGGGACGCATTTTAGCCTCTCAAGAAAGCAATCGGTCAGAGAGCGTACCCAAAACTCTGGGTTTTATTAAAGCCGTTGCATATAAAAAAGGTCTGCTAAGTGAATCCACTTTTTTACTTACTGACAGACTTTCGCGCGCTCCTGAGCAACAAAGTCCTTTTCTTCCGATTAAGATTGGCCACCTTATAGGTTAGTCAAAGGCATTAGCACAATAAGTTCTTGCAGAGCACACGATGAGATCCACAGAAGTGGTGAACCTATCCGTTCTCACAACGTCGTCAATTTTTCTTTACTAACTACTAATTTTTAATGGACGCGTGTGGCGCAGTGGATGGACGCGCCACTGCGCACACGCGTGGAATCGCTCCCCGCGCTCATGGTCCACCAAGCCGTCTATTCCTACGGAGTCGACAAATTTGTATCAGACTTGTCTGGGAGGTTAGAAGCACTGGCTCGATACAACGGTAGGCCACCGCGAGTCATTGTAAAAGCCAGATATGCATTCAATCACCTCCAACGATACATAATGAAGTCGAATGCATGGCGAATCTATCAGGGATTGATCAACGCCGACAGCTTTGTCTTATTTAATTTTTAATGTGCTTAATGCCATAGCCTCAGAGGGTGATTGCTGATGGCAAAAGATCGATAGAACTAGCCGGACGAAGGAATCGCATGGTGGTGAACGCGTTAACCCCAGAAAGGGTAATAGCGTGTTCGATCCACACCGTAGACACCATCGGTCTGGAGTTTTGGAAATATCTCAGCAATATTGTGCTCTATTCGTTATCGTTTTATTTACCTTTTTTGTTTATAATATCATAATTTTTCCTGTGTTATTATGGAATTATCCTATTTGGAAAGCATTGCTCAGCTTACAAAAAGATTACGAAAAAATGATAATGCAGCTTGAAAAGAAATAATAAGAAGGAAAAGTTTTTTAAATGAGAGAAAAGTGCATAGTCGAAAGTCCTTATAGCCGCAACCTTCTACCTGAAAGTCGTGGATTGAACGATAAGAATCACCCATACCAGTCAGTGAGCTGAATCGGTTAAGCGAATAACAATTACAAGCACGGCATGTTCCATAATGCCACTATTTCACACGGTTTTTATATCACCGAAAGCGCGAGTAGCGCAATGGTTAGAGCTACGTTGTACACACTGGATCCCAACCTGGTAAGTTTTCGTGCTCCGGGATCATCAAGCCTTCCATTATTCCAGGACCGCCAAACCAGTACGAAACTCATCTGGCTACATAAAACACTGACCTGGTGCATTAGTAAGCTATTACAAGTCATTGTTTAGATCAGATATGCATTCAGTCACCTCTCTGAAGCTTGGTGGAGTCTAATACATGGCATTTCCCTCAGGAATTGATTAACACAAAGAGCATAAGCCTTTTATCCCTTTAACGCTTTTAAATCACTAATATGAATGGCATCCGTCCCAACACAAACGCTGCTCGTAGGTGAGCCAGCACTGACACCAAGATGTTATTTCAGTGGGGTTTTCTAGCGAATTTGAACTGAAATGTTTCTGCTCGGATATACTTCGTGCATTTGAACGTTTCAGGTTTTTAATTGCCACTGGAAAATGAACTTGTTGTTTTGTTCTAATGGAAAATAAGTGCAGTACGAATGCTACCCTGAAAACCGGTCGGCCACTCTGATCCATGTGTTAGACGCTGGCGACCACTATTTATAGCCAAACGACGAGTTTTTCGAAATTTCGATCTCATCTTTTTTAATGATTTCCGAACGAAAACCCGAAAAACCTCATACTCTAACAAATTACATTAACGTTTTCAATGCTCTGATATCACTGTTTAAAAAGAAATCATGCCCTTTATTCCACGCGAAGTGCACATGATTTCCTGAGACTACGCCCTCTTTAATATCGACAGCGTTATCTTTACTTACCTGCTGATCTCGTTCCAGGTAGTACTTTGAAGTGCGAGCCTATGTCTGTTTCTGTAGTTGTTACCACCGTAGTAGTGTAGGTGAAACTGGATGAATAAAGGCAAGAAGCTGAACCAAGTTAGGTGATGATTACCACCAAAATTTGTTTGACCATAAAGAAATCATTTGTAACACGACTTCACCATCAACGATTTGACTTTCACTGTCAGCTTGATCGACGATCATGAGCTCGTTTGCTCTTCTCATCAATTTACTCATGCAGTTTTACAAGAGTGCTTGAAAGTTCGACGACATTAATAACAGTGAAGTATGCATCATCGCTCTTCCCATTTATCTTTTCGCTAAGGAATGCATGCAGAAATTTCTCCAAAAGGCTTTAAGGATATTGTGAAAGAGGGTAGAATAAATATATCTCATGGACCACAGAAGTTCAGAATTTCATCATGGTAAAGGGGAACTCTTGTCCTCAAGGTAAAGGCAAAGATTGTAAATTAGATTTAATTCTTCCGTGAGAGCTGGTAGTATATCAACATCATGCCCATATATTCCGTGCCACATCCAACCCCACCTCTACGTGAGCTATGGAACACCTTAATTGTAAATGACAGTGTCCCATACTTCATCACCACCACTGCTGTGTATTTTAACGGCACACGGTAGTACGAACATTTCTATATTTTCATTTTATTCACACGAACTGACATCATACATTGTTTAATTTTTTATCTACTGCCCATTATTTTTTCACGATAGGGTATTATGTGAAATACAACCACAGTGATCTTGAGATTTTTAAAAAATCGCATTCCAAGCCATGTCCCAACCGTCGATGACCCTTTTTTGGTTTAGGGTCCACAAGTTTTGCAAGTGTCTTAGCATCATTGTGGTTGATACAATGTATTATGGACACCTTAGCAGTTGCTTCGTTCGATTGGCTGTCCACAAAGTTTTTCGGACTTAAATGTGGATTCGGCTGCTGTTTGACGATTTTGGTTTACCTATGAATGTTGCATGTGTAATGCAATGGTTAAAGTTGTCCTGCAATACACATGGGATCGATCCCGTACCCAGGTGTACCAGACCCTTTATCCCTCCGGAGTCCGTAAATTGGTACGAAACTTGTCTGGGAGGTCAGCAACACTGGGTGAATACATCGGTAGGCCACCGCAAGTCATTGTAAAGGCCAGATATGCATTCAGTCACCTCTGACGATGCTTAATGAGGTTGAGTGCATGTTGCATCTGTCAGCGGTCTATCAACGCCTAGAGTTTCTTTTTTTACCCTCTATAAATGCCATTCGGTGCTGGTTGAATTGATTCTCTCTGGAATCCCAATCCAAGATCACTGTGCTATTGAGTTCACTGGTTATGAACACAAGCAATCACCAGTGTTCATAGATTAGAGGAAGCTTTCAAGATAAATCTGGTATTATTTTATTGGACCTCGAAAGGTTGGAGCATCGATCTTTGGTAGATTGGGAGCGAGCTGGGACCTAGGGACATTCCACGCATTAAGCATACGATAATTAACCTGTTGCGACCTATCGATAAACCAGATCAGTATTTTCAGTCTCCTAGACAAGTCCGATATCAATTTCCCGAGGAAATGGAAATGGGAAGGAAAAAAAGCCACAACCCTCCTCGTGCCCTATCTGCAGGTTATTCACTAGGGTTACTGTGAAGAGAACGCACATACAAACACGGTCACAATAAATAAATTAGAAACAAATTGATTCTTGCGGTTTCATGAGGAACACTTCTCATGTCCATGGAACCGATTGATTCACACTAAACGATCTAAGTACGATACCTTATCATGTTATCAACGGAAATAAATCACATTACCAGCTAGTAAAAAGGTTGTCCATTCTGTTTACTTTTGTCGTTTACTTTCGAATAACGTTCATTGTCGTCCGTTTAGTCTAAACTGTCCAGACGATACACATCACTCTCGTGTTTCCTATTTTTGCTCGTCGTTCTTGTCGATGAAAAGTGCGTTTGGCAATCGTCACCTGAATCGTTTTCATAGTGAACAGAAACCTCAGTTTCAAACTCTTAAAATCTTCAGATTTTAGCCCTAACTTGAAATTTTCAACATTTTTATCTAAGTTTGCATTCTGCCCTTCGTCAGTGTTCAGTTGCCGATATTATCTGTTGCTTAACTGTCTAAATAACTAGCAGCTTAACTACTAGTCAGCTTTTATCAATCGATGATCGTGTGACTTCGTTAAAAGCGGCCTCCTTTTCATTAAGATCAATATTCATAAAGTACGTATACGTTGGAATTTTGAAAAAAACTTTATTGATCGAAAACAGCTGTTCCTCATGTGTCGTCTAGTGGAGGTTATCACACAGTCTTTATCTACTGTTCTGGATTCATTTCTTGTCCTGCGAAGAATATCTGTGTCGATATCTGGAAACCACTTGATTGTTTTGTGAGCTTTACGATTTTTCAAATGATGTGGTCGTTTGTTTATAATAATCAAAATATGATGGATATCGGGTTTATTGCACAGAAAATGAAACACGCGCCAAAAAAGAAGAAACCGTTCCGACAGAAATCACCTCGATGTAACTGAATTATTCGTCAAATGAACGCTGGAATATGTTTACAATCAATCAGCTGCCATAAAAAGTCATCGTATCCTTCTTTTCCAGAATCTTTTGTGTGACTCGCTACCACATTTTGCGCGCACCACGACATTTCTTTCATTCAATTCCCTTTTCATGCACTGTCACGCGCGAATATCTTCAGATTTTCCAGTGACTTCGGCTACCGATTGCAAATCCCGGGTCTCCTTCATAAATGCCGTCGAATGTTAGTAGAGCACATTTTTCTGAAATCTTGGGTCAGTCGTGCTAGGGCATTCCCAAGTCTTTATCAAAGACAGTTACCAACCTTTATGGATGATGCTCATGTCTGAATTGTTTGCCTGATATCTAGATTTTTCTAGACAAGTCTGCTTTAAATTTCCAGAGCCTATAGAGGCGGAGGACTTCGTTGATACGCACATGGTCAAACCAGAGGATTGCGTTTGCTACACTACATGACTTCTGTGGTAGTCATGAGATGCAATAATAACGGCCGCTTTCAAATTTAAATCAACATATCTCAGCCCGTATTAAACTTTCTTCCTTAGGTATTTGGATACTTGAACGAACTGTCTTGACGAGTTGTACGGACCCAACATAATTTTTCGTCCGTTTCTTTGCCTCGCAATCGTGGTCTGCAATGGTGGTTTGACTCGAGCATGGGTGGTGGCGGGTCCGAGTCCCATACCGTGCTCTGTAAGATAACGGCAACTGTGATTACAGCACGCTTGTCCAACCTGGAGGTGGTTGTCCTAGGGGGCACACGCATCGTGGTTGAGTCCACTCTATAGATTTTCTTCGTCCATCTGCCGTCTGTTCTTCTCATTATATGATCGGCTCACCTGTGTTCCTCTATCGCTGTGACGTCCTGAGTCTCTGAGATGAGATAGACTTCGAAGATCAGAGCTTCGAATTCAGACTAGATATTATGTTTGCCAGTTATATTTCAGATGACATTGTCCATGCGCTCTGTGGGTAGTGAGCAGTATTCTTGACGTAGTTGAACTATCAGCCGAAGTGCATAGCAAAACTGTGCGAGGTCTGTTTTGAGTTGTAAAGGTGAATGCGGATCTTCGGGTTCTTTAATTGCTGGATTGCTTCTCTGAAAGGCTGGGATTTAGCTGATGATGCTCTCATTCTTCTATCTAATTCTTCCTTCATGTTGCTGTTTGTGCTCACTGAACGGTTTGATATTTTCGCCTTCGCACAATGGGATTTTCATGAACTGCGTTCCCATTTATACGTAGTGTAGCCATTTTTTTTCGCTTCCTTGAGTTCATTGATCATCGCCTGTGCTTCTTGAAAGGATTTAGATGTAGTGGGTTGGACAAGGGTTGAAAAGAACAACTTCAGTGATAGTGTTGCCTTGTCGAACCTCTTTTCCTATAGTTATGGTGTGAGGTCGATGCGAAAACTGTACTTTTTGCTGCAGTTCAGAGTCAGATAGAGTTCTTATGTAGGGCGGATCCACTCCTTGGTCAATGAGAGCTGAGAGGATTGCACTCGTTTCGTCACTATCAAGTGCCTTTTCATAGGCGACAAATATCGGTACCGGGAACAGGTAATATTCCCGACTAACTCCAAGGACGCTGGACACGATTTGGATGTAGTCTATACAGCAAAGTCCCTTTCGAAGTCCTTATGCAACTAATTGTGCCTCATCCAAGGTCTTCGATATGTGCAAAAGGATAATCTTCGTCAAGACTGTGTAGATTACACTCAATAGGCACATCTAAAGATATTTGCGAAGATCTGTTCAATTACTCTTCTTGGGCAGGATAACCGTGTGCGATGTCTTCCACCGATGTGGAATTTTCTTTTAAGATCTAAGATTTCTAAGAAGAGTAAGATCTGTCATAGGTTGGGAGGGGTACATATAGATGATGATTTTCAGCTTTAAGAAAGTCGACGGAGATTTTATCTGGTCCTAAAGCTGTGGCTTTCTTCATGCTCTTTATCGCAACTCAAATCTCAGAGGAAAGAATTCGAAGTGGTTTTTTAGGGAAAATTTCGGGTCCTTAACGTGGCGGGGAGCTTCATTGATCCAACTATCGCTCATCAAAGTCGACGCACAAGTCACGACAGCATTTTTTGTTGACTAGCCTTTTACGATGTAGATCCTTCTGCTAAGCTCTTTGGCAATGCTAAACGTGTTACTGTGGACCAGGCTTCAGTTTTCTTTGATTCTCCAGCAAAGAAACGTTGATGCGACCTGATCATCTTGCTTGAGGAATTGAGGCAAACTCGGCGCAACTTTTATGTCTTTCGACAAGCAGCTTATAGTGCTCGGTCGGTTCCTCCTTTATTTGTCAGCCAAATAAGGAGAGATCTTGGTTTTACCTTCTTGGTCAATGACAAAATTTTTTCCTAGCTTATGGCTGAATCGATTCTTCGCGCGAAAAAGTGGGTAATGGGAAATAATACGAAATTCTCCAAATTCTTATTGAGCAAACACGAGGTGTTATTTTATTCCCTTATTCACGAGCAAGCCGACGTTTGAGAGGGTTTCGCCTTCTTCAGAATCTGGAAAGGTCAAGTTGCCGCAATCTACCCAGCCAAACCCCTAATACGGTATGATGTAACTACCAATGTGTCAAGCAAGCACCATGTTCTTTTTGTTAGAATATGGTCGATCTCCACATGATTCGCGCCATTAGGAGAATCCCATGTCTAGCGGTGACTCTCTTTCCTCTAGAAAAACGAGTTTCCATGGAATAGGCGTGCTGCAGGAAGCAGTCCTGCAAGTTGATCGCCTCTTCCATTCTCCTAATAAACAATTTCAGATCTTGTATTCGTTGTTGTTGCTTATTCTGGCGTTATATTCTTAAAGAACAAATTTAGAATGAGCACTTTTATTACGGACAGCTTCCTCCAACTGATAGTAGATCGCATCTAAGTCGTACTCAGCTGCATCGGTAGGTGAATAGCAATTGATGACAGCAATTTTCGTGCAACGTGTTGACTAAAGACGGAGGGCGGTCATGCGAGGCGCTGAGATCTTATACGACTCGATGAAATGGACAGTGGACAAGTGGACGACAAGCATTAAGCCAATGACATTTCATGTCGTGACTTTTTCTCCGTGGATGACTAGGATCCATTTGTTTAGTCGACGTATGCCGGCCTTCTTTTTCTTCCTAAGGCGATTATGTAGAATCGACGATTTTCGTTATTCGTCCGATACCAATTTCCCAGCCCCGGATGGATGAGAGCCTTGGTTGGCTCGGTGCGGAATCGAACGAACTAGCACCTTGCTCGTGATGACGGACATCACTACCAATGTGCTATCCTCCCCTTCTGCTATTATATATGCAGAGTGAAAAACAATCTCTATCACATGTCGTGTGTGTTCGTCAGGTCCGGTTCCAGTGACATCTTGATATATAAGAAAGGAGTACTCTGTGTGCGGTACATTGAGGCTGGCCAATTGGCGGTTGGATGCGTTGACCTTTTCCGTAGTCTTAACTTAACCTTGCAAGAGAGTTTTCAGAGCACTTTGTATTGTAGCTGTGAGAGAATCATCTTTTTGTCAACGATTCCTTTTCTGAGTATTTTTACTTGTTGAGTTGGAAACGATATTAAAAGCGAGATCGAGGATGAAGGTGGGGATGAAAATGTGACGGACCGCTCAGGGACGATGAAAAAGCCGAACTTTATTAATTGGCTCAAAACTCTTTGGAGTACAAAGATCTTTAGAGCCTGCAGGATTAGGGTCCTCGTGCCTTATCAGGGTGAAATTCTAGTCTTTTGGAGCTCATGACATATATTTCGTCCAGATTCTTTTTTCCATTAGAGCTTAGGTGTGTGTCGAAAATGAAAGCAAGTGAACCATTGGAATTCCGTCAATTAGGACATAATCCAGTTCGTCAATATATAGCTTATGTTTACAGCTGTCGCCATTGTGTTGAAGTATTCAAAAACATTGATTTCGATATCAATCGCTTGAATGTTTTGACTTTAACCATATTTCAATGTATTAGAACACTCCATAAAATCTATGTGCGTCATTAATACAATAGTGTAAAGGTGTCCCCTTGTGAACTTCTGAAGTACTATAGTTATCGAGAAGCCAGCTTTTTCGAGTGAGGTCTCCCGTTCTCGGTCGCGTACTCTGTTTTGACATTGGGAACGACTAATTACGAATCAACTTACTTCGGCGGAATGTCTCTTACGTGTTGGATTTCATTATTATGGTTATGTTTTCTATTTTATTTATTTGCTTCTACTTCTATCTGTTATTTTTGTTTATTTATCATGTTTTGTTGGCTTTTTTCAATTCTACATGTTCTATTTATTAATATATAGTCACTTAGTCTTTAGTTCAGTTTTCAGTCCTAACTAGTTCCAACTTCTTGGGAGCGTGTAACGCAGAAGTTAGGGGTGCTCTACAACATACACATGGTCGTTAGCCCGATCCAGCGTTCCGGGCGGATCAAACCTTTCATCCCTCCGGGGTCTGCAAATGCCTACCAGACTTGTCTGGGAGGATAATAGCCCATACTTCAAATATTGATAAGCCAGTGCTAGTTATTCTATAGGCCAGATACTCATTCATTGATCTTCAACGATGATTAATAAAGTTGAACACTTTGCGCATCCCTCAGAGATTGATCAAAGTCGAGAGATCTACCCTTTTTTAAGTAAGTTCGATCAATTTTGTGAAACGTTTTACCATTTTGTGTCATTCCAAGATCGAATTCCTTTTGACCTTGGCATTAGGTAAATAATTCACTTTCCTCCTGGTGAGCAAACATCAAGCTGTTACCATACTATTTTTTTAACAGTTGCTGACGTTTTGGCTCGTTTCGCCTTTTTCAGAGTTTGGAAAAGTCAGGTTTACTACAATATAGTCCGCCAAACACCTCTGTAACGTCGACAGGTGAAACGCGAAACTTGGATTTTAATAGCATTGAAAGCAAAATAGCTTCTTTTCGCATCCACTGCTTTCTTCGAGTCTTCCGCTGAATATTTCACGTGTAGACTAAGATTGTGAAGATTCATAAAATGGAAGCAAACGAACAGTCAGAGCACAGCATTTACCCGTGAGAAACCGGTAGGAAATTGGCTTACATTTCTTGACGTTTAAACTAACCAATTCGAAAACGGCTATATCACTAAGTGGTACCAAGAGCCAAGTAACAAAAAGATACTGGTTCGTTACCTCTTTTCTCACCCCTCACACACAAAAAGGGCTCTTGTGAGAAACATGTTTCCGAACAGTCACCAATGTGTGCAGAGGAAAACAGCAGATGGAAGAATCCCCGAAAGTGGGGCGACAAACAGCCATTTCCATTGGCTGCGAAACGGTAGCTCTTCGGGAAAGCTGTGAAGAAAAAACGGCGCACGCAAACGATAAACGCGAGTGCCAAAACTTCCTGCATTAGATTCATGTTATCCCATCTATCATTTACGAAGATCTTCGGATTTGCGTGTGTGTTCGGCTACTATTTGACGATTTTCGTTTTCATTTATCTCGTTGAATGTTGATCGCCTAGATTTTCTCTAGGATCCTGATATAGCAGTGTTATGGCGTACTCAGATCTTCTTTATGCTTCCCAGACAAGTTTTGTAGCAGTTCCCCGACTCTGAAGCATGAGATTCTTGGTTTGGCCTATTGTGGGTTTGAGAATCAGCGCCTTTACCTAATAATAATATTGGACGCAATAATAATATTGGACGCCATCTCGATCACTATGTTGTCCGTGAGTATAGAAAGTTGCATTGATCGGAAGGAAATTGATCTGTTCTACCAAATCAATACCGATCTTATTCTCACCATTATGGAAATATTGGGTAGCGTTCATGCATTGTTTACAAGAAACAAAATGACTCAAGTTCAAAAGCCAACATTGTTGATGCTGTGATGTTTTTCAATCAACAATGATGTTATGGCTATGTCGCTCTCGTTATTTCTACAGTTACCTGCTTTCTGTCCTTCTTTTTTGTGAAAAAGCAGCATTTCGCAGGTTTCTTTGAAATCCTTTATTTAACCTAACGCGGAGATCCTTCGAAATTGTCTCCTGACAATGTTTAAGGTCTTATTAACTGCCTATTATTTTTCTTCTCACGACAGTGTGTATTATGTGAAATACAACGACAATGATGCTGAGTTATTTGGAAAACTTGGAAACCAGATCAGATTCCAACCCGCGATTACCCTTTCTGCTGCCTCACGTGTTACCCACTTCAACACTAAGACCCTTGCTATCCCAATCAGGCCTTGGGTTGAAGTTTTGCAAATATCTGAGAATCACAACATTAACTTTTTACGGGTGATTGCTGATGGCAAAAGATCGATAGAACTAGCTGAGAGACAGGCGAAACGAAAGACCCGCATGGTGTGGTGGTGAACACGTTACTCCCCGGAAAGGACAATGGCGCGTTCGTTCTCCACCGCATGCACCTGCGGTCCGGAGTTTTGCAAATATCTCAGCATTTAGTAGTTAACTTTTTATTTTCTGCCTAGCATAATTTTTCACGACAGGTATGATGTGAATTGCAACCACAACGAGGCTGAGATATTCGAAAAACTTGGACCCAGAGCCAGCACGAACCACAATTTCCCTTTCCAGAGCACATCGTGCCCTGACGCGAAAAATTATAGTGGGAGGAAAATAAAAGGTTATCATTGTGATTTCGACTACAGCCTCTGCCACTTACGGGTGATTGCTGATGGCAGCATTAAGTAGAAAACTAGCTGAGAGAAACGCAGAGCAACGGCCTCCGTGGCGCAGTGTGTAATGCGCGAATCTCTGGAGAGCGAAATCGTGGTTCGATCTGGCCGTGGGTTCACATTTTGCGAATATCTCAGCATCGTTGTGGTTGTGTCTCAGAATCATTATGACCGTTTCTTGATACTTGGCATGTTTTGAAATCACAATGTTTAACGTTTTGTTTTCTGCCTTCTATAATTTTCATGGCAGGTTACTAAGTAAGCGAAATACAACCACAACGTTGCTGAGATATTTGCAAAACTCTGGACCGCAGGTGTCTATGGTGGGGAACGAACGCGCTATTGTCCTTTCCGGGGAGTAACGCGTTCACCACC
>UYYA01000536.1:0-49527 GCA_900624975.1 Angiostrongylus costaricensis
AACACCTCGCGTTTGCTCAACAAAAATACGAAGAACTACTTGATCAATGCCGAGGTTAATAGAAAGTCGGTCGTGGGAGTAAATAAAAGGGTTAAGATTGCTCTTAGCTTTCTTCAATTTCTGAGGGATTCGCCATGCATACGGCTTCATTAAGCATCGTTTGAAGATGATTGAATGCATATCTGGCGTTTACAAGGACTCACGGTGGCCTAGAGATGTATCGAGCCCGTGCTGGTATCCACCCACACATGTCTAATACCAATTTGCCGACTCTGGAAGGATAGGAGGCTTGGTAGGCCATGAGCAAAGGGATCGATCCCATGTGTGTATTGCAGGGCTCCTCTGACCATAGCGCCACACGCGCCCATTAACATATGTGTGTGGTATAATCTTATTTTACAAGAATCTCTATCTTGTGAGGATAACATATGTGTGTGGTATAATCTTATTTTACAAGAATCTCTATCTTGTGAGGAATATTGACCGATGTGGTCGCAAGTTCCTGCTGCATAATTTGTAACCTGATTTCGCTCTAATGACGAAACATTGACAATGTGTGACCACCTACTTTTCCTGAGAGGTAGCAGGATTCAACCACATTGGCACCACGCTATTCTTCGATACCTGCCGTACATCCATGGCTCTACTTCTATTCGAATGGACTGATTGTGTATGGTTTACATGGTGTTCATAGCAGTGAGTAGAGCTGACTTACTGCATTCACTTGATCTTTAGTTCGATACCATGCTCAACTAAGCAATCCTTTCATCTCTCTGAGGTCGTTAAATTGGTAGTGAGTCTGTCTGGAAATGTAGAAACACTGACTTGCTACATAGGGAGGCGTTTTCATGTCATTGTATGAACCAAATACGGACTGAATGACGCATATGAATCCATAGTGACGATTAATCGATTAAGTGACGTACCAATAAAAGTAAAAAAGCGATAAAGTTCTCGGCGTTCGTCAATCCAGAGGGGCGCGTCATGCATTCGACTTCACTTGGCATCACTGGAGGTGATTGAATTCATACCTGGCGAGTCATTACTGCTGTCCTTCCAGACAGGTTTGGCACCAATTTGCCGATCCAGGAAGGATGAAGGGCTAGGTAAGCCTGGGACGCGGGGATCGATCCCATGTATATTGCAGGACACCTCGGAACCATGCGCTGTACACGCAGTTCATGTAGCACGAAAGTAACATGTAACAGTTGCAGCATAGAGTAGTGGTTAAAGGTGTTGTGCAATACACATGTGGCTGTTGGTTCTATCTCGGGTCCCTAACTCACCAAGTCTTCCATCCCTCTGGGGCCAACAAACCGGTGTGAGACTAGTCTGGGAGGATAGCAGCACAGGCTCCACACATCGGCAGGCCACAGCAAGTCATTGTATACACCGGGTGTGCATTCGTTCACTTCCAGCAGTGCTTGGTAGTGTTTGAATCATAGCACATTCTTTACGGATTGGTCAACGTTGAACTCTTTGTTCTTTGTCCTTATGTTCAACTGTTGGAGCTGTGAAGTCGTTCAGCGAGTTCCAACACCAACTGTCTGTCAAGGTGGGGTGTTATAGCTTCTAAGCGAATATGTTATCTGATTACTGATCTCGTAGAAAGGTGGATGATATTGCTGATCTTGGCAATTCCTCTTCTCTACAAGAAAACAGCATTTAAAGACTCAATAAGATTGTAGACGAAGCTAGGGAATTTTAACTGGTGATGATATGGACAAGCCCAGTTCTTTGTATACAGTTCTTTTTTCATTCTATTCCTATTACTTACTTGCTTGATAGCTAGTTCTCACTGGTTTTGCGGACTCCAGCATAACCTCCACTTTTTTTGCAGATTTGTTGGTCTAGCCATTGTGGTTCTCTGGAATCCCGAGGTCAGCCTGGCCAAAGTCTGCCCCAGGTCTTCACCACCACAGGCAATCACAGTCCTTGTGGATCAGAGGGAGATTTGCCACCATGCGATTTGTTTGGTACCAGGACGGTGTCGGATCCTGGTATTGGTTTACTCTTTAGTAGGCTCCCGGGTGGAAACGCCGGACTCCAACCTGGGAGACCCTGCCTAGGGGACGAATCCCTCCGCAGTACACCTCAGTCCGACACCCAGGAACGCCTCTCAGCAACGATGGGGCATCAAACCGTTGGGAGGCTATTGCTATTAAGCCTAAAAAAAGACTTCTACTTACAGCAGATTATCATTGGCAAGGTTGTTAACGGAAAATAGTAATTGTGGGAAAGAGGATCGCACTATGCTGTAGACTACAGCATTCCGAGGCCATAGAAATTTCCGCGTTTGTTTGGAGCAAGCCGAAGCCCTTTTTTTTATTTGTCCACTGAAAAACAAATGCCTGGTAATATGTAGAGGAGATTTTACGGATATTTTAAGGTTTTATGAGTATTTTTCAGGACCTACGGAATCTTCGGGTTTTGTGGATCGACGAAAATCCATGCACTAGATCTGGAGACTATCGACATCGTGTGCTACGAATTTTACCACAACTTACAAAATTAGACGATAAGCGTACGTTTAACAAAAATCCCATAAATTTTTTTTCCACTGGAAACTCCATTTCCTAAATTGTAAGTTAAGCTGGGAAAACAGCCAAAATTCAAAAAAAAACTTTTGTGTTCATTGACCCAGGTACGGTATTTTAGAGCAGAAAATCTGAACAAAGTTTCGAAATAGGAAGAAAACACGGTGAGAAAATTGTTCTATCGTGAAAAATTTTAGAGTAATATTTTGTTCCGTAGATAGACTGGTTATTACCAAAACTCTTTTTTTTATTAACATTTCTACTCATTCACCTTTTCTAAAAGCGCGATGATTTGAATCGGATCCCCAAAACAATTACTCTTTGTAGTGTGTGAGCTCTCGTATGTGAGTTCTCGTACTGTCGACACCATAAACGCTCAAAAAGCTCCCGGCGTTGATCAATCCCTTTAGGGATGCGCCATGCGTTCGACTTCATAAGCATCGTTGGAGGTGATTGAATCCATGTCTGGCGTTTACAATGACTCGCGGTGGCCTACCGATGTATCGAGTCGCTGCTGCTATCTTCCTAGGCCAGCGAGGTAGCAATTTGCCGATCTCGAAGGGATGGAAGGCTTGGTGGGCCATGGTCGCGGGGATCAATTCTACGTGCGTGTTGTGTTGCAGGGCGCCTCCGACTACTGTACCACACGCACCCTTATCGACACCATAACTACCAGAAATCATCCCATAAATGGTAGCAGAGTACAATTGTTTTCTATAGGTGGGCCTTAAGGTAAACAATTTTATCCCTACAGTGTTCCTCTTCGTTGGATTCGGTTCGAAGACCACGAGAACTCACATATCGCAGGAAATATCAGTTGCAGACATCCGATTCGAATCGTTCTAAAGAAACTGAAACGGCTCTGAAGCAAGCGAAATCTCCGGAATGTTAGCCACGCTGGAAAATTTCCATAATAACATTGTGTTAGTTTATGAATGCAGCGAGTTGTTAGTTGTTCAGAATAAAATTTTCGTTTCTAAATATTCGCAGAGAAATTTTGTTACTCGTTTCTACAGCTGTGACACTCGACGATCATATGGAAGCACAACAGGACGACTCAGTTCCCGAATGCGATATGCATGCGAGTATGCTAAGTCTTCAAAGTGCACGAAGTTCAAGAGGTAGTGCGACAGTACACGACGTCATGACACAGTCGCTTTATGGTTAGCTTATCACTGTTATTAATTTTTCCTCCAGGGATAGAAACGAAGCTTTCACCTTCGATCGACCCCTGCAAGATTCGCTTTGAAACCTATTTTACCTAGCATCGGTAAAAATGACCGAGTGTTTTTATCCTCTAGAATGAGATACGGTGGCTTACTGATGTACCAAGTCGGTGCTGCATCTCTCAGACAAGTTTGGTTCATTTTTTTCGATCCGGCTAATTTGAAAGGTTTGGTGAAATCGAAACATGCGATTCGAACTAACAATCACGTGAGCGTTGCGTGACACCTTTGGTCATTGCGCTACACGGCCTCCTACAACTGACATTTACTAAAATCGCGTTCTTCCGGGACAGAAACCAGCTTTATGGACTTTGTTCCACGATTTTTGGCAAAATACGCTGAGCCAACCCTCGTTAAAGCTCCGATGTGATTTGTTTATTCAGTACTTCAGTCGTGTTTCAAGAATCCTGCCTTGATAATAATGTCGTTCTGCAACTTCTTAATGTCGTCAAAGATTCTGTTGGTGGCACCTATCCATTGCATATACAGAATGTTGCCATTGCTTTTCATGCTTCAACCGCAATGAGATAGTTCTGAGACCTTTGCAACCTCTCCACACTCGCGCTATCTAATACTCTCGTATTAGGTTTTATAATGAAATGCAAAGAAAGATAAAACTTTTGCCATTGACCTGTTTGTTACGCAGTGGATTATCAAATATTCATTCTATTAAGCACCATAGAGGTGATTGAATCCATATTTGGCCTACACAAGGATTTGTATTGGCTTGTGGATACGTAACGTCAGTGACTTTCTCCTCCTAGACAAGTGTGGTACCGATTTTTCAACAGCAGAAAAGTGGAAGGTTTACTCTATCTGGGACACGCGATCGAACTGACAACCATGCGTGCATTTTAGGGACCTTTAACCACTTCTCTATATCCCGCTTTCCGTGCTAATATAATACTTTACAATATTTTCTTTGTTTTTTCCAAATTTAGTATTGAAATTCAGAGTCATATCTGTACCAAGTGCCAGCACAACCTTTACGATTTCACCTTTTGCTGCCGATTTTCTAATCTCATTAAACATCATTCGACATTTTTATATTGGATTTATGTGAGAATATTACTTCAATTAGTAACGAATAATTGCTGATAGCACCGTTAAAATGAAAACTAGCTGAGAGAGAAGCGAAGCAAAGGTCTCGTTTTGTGTTGTGGAAAACGCGAGAGGCTCCGGAAGGGATGACCGTGGGTTCGAAGCCCACAAGAGGTTCCGAGTTTTGTCTATATGTCAGAATCCTTGTGCTTGCACTGCACAATCTATCCCGCCACGAAAGAGCCCGTGTAGCACAATAGTTAGAGATGCCTTGTAATACACGTGGCCGGCGCTCCAGACTCACCAAGTACACGCCGGGGTCGGTAAATTGGTGCCGGCCTTATCTAAGAGGATAACAATGTTGACTTGATACATCAATAGGGCACCAGGAGTCATTGTATAGACCATATATGCATTCAATCACTTCTAATCATGCTTAATGAGGTCGAGTGAATGGCGCATCCTCCAGGGGTTTATCAACGCCGAATTCTTTATCTTTTTTATCTTGCCGTAAAGAAGAACAAGCAGTAAGTAAAAGTTAAAACAAAGACAAACAGAGTCGTCTTACAGTATAATGCAAACTAGAATATTGATTTTTTTATGATTGAGGTCGAGCAATTGTGGACACGGTAATGCAACCACAGATGGTTAGCTACGGTGACGTATCGGACGAGGAACGATTACCACCGCCGATTGACCAGCAAACGTTACGAGGCTCGAGATTTAGTCTGGCCAATCAAACAATCCATCCGTCAATGATGCAGTCCATCTACGATCCATCCACTGCCGATAGAGACGAGAGTTGGTACGACTTCAGGTACGACTTCCTTAGAAGTGAACGGTTTTGTTTTATTTTAGTCGCACGTTACAAAACTGTGTACGAAACTAAACGACGGTAATCGTTAGCGCTACCGAAACAATACTGTTAACAGAAATCGCAATCTAGTACTTTTCTTCTTCAGCAATCGCGATGTTGTTAAACAGCACACATTTACTTCCAGATAATCACTCGCCCCTTATAGTGCTATCCGAGACTCTACGAGGATGAAAAGTAAAACCTTGGAAAGGAGAGCGGTTTCCATAGTAGGGGCTAAAATTCTAGAGCAAGAGGTTAGGCGAAATGGCCCATAAATTCTAGCTCTGGTTCTAATCCTTGTACTGGAGGAGGTCTTGTGAGTGTAAGATTTATTGTTAGACAGCCATTAATGTTCTATATAGTGTGAGAAAAGCTGTAATAACGATACGCAGCGGACCGTAGCACACAAAAAGCTTAGAAAACGATATAGGAAGACTGGTATGCCATGTTAAGAACATTTGGAGAATCAGCGATGATTTCTCTTCAGTTTCAATTTTCACCGAGTCTGTATTCTTTCAGTTCTTACCATTAGATTAGATTTGCGACAGCTTGTAGCTTTTTATGTACTCTCTTGCTGCAAAGCCTTTTTTTTAGAATCATTTTTCAAAAGAAGAAGCTTTCTGGGATAAAAACCATTTTTTTCCGTCGTACGCAATTATATTTCGCTTCATTTTCTCCTATTTATTTGGGTTAAAGGAACTATTCCTTATTCATCCAAAAAATGCAATGAATCGAGGTCAATCGGTGGCCTTTCGTATTCAGCGCTAGCTCGCTACTTTGTTTTTGTATTTTCCTTCACTCATTCCTCTTCGAATAGTTTTAATAATGGCGGTCGTCACGAGTATGGGTTTAGATCGACCCCGCACTGGGCTCACCAAGTCTCTCATCCCCCCAAGGTCAAGAAATTGGTACCGGACTTGCTCTGCAATTCAAGTGGAAATGATTTAGCCTAGCTATCCCAGAACTGTAGAGAGAATCGACTCGAACAACATTCAACGACATTTACAACGAGGGGAAAATCCTCAAGCATCACCCGAGCGAGAACTGCTGGTATTTCTAGATCTGAAAGGCGGGTCGGAGTCGTATAGAATAAAATATTCCTCTTCATCCTCGCTTTTTTCAAGTTCTTTTTTCTTACTCGTATCTGATGATCTTACCTTGCCCTTTACTTCATTAGACTCTTCTGTTTCATCATGTTTCTGGGATTCTTTTCAAGCCGATTTATACTTGGTCTTGTATTGTCGAGATGTAGCTCTTTCTCATCCGATAGCTCTGATGTCACTTCACAAGAGCGTTTTCGAAGGAAAAGCGGACTGAAAGCATTGTGTATGGAAATGCCCAGCATTCCACAGATGCTGACCGCTATTTGCCACTTCGTGAGAATACACAGCATGACGGCGAAATCGTTCGGCGAGTTGTTTTTGTTTGTCAATGTCATTTTTTCCGCATATGTCGGATTCTATCGCTTCAATTGACATCATGTAACGTTTCATTTGTCGGGTTTCTGTTTTTATCCGAATCGCTTGCATATCAATATTTTCGTGAGAAACAGAGATAGGCTTGTTATCATAGCACTTATTTAACAACGGCTAACGTTTCGGTAGATTTCGTCTGTTTTAGGGCCAGCAAAGGTCACGTATCAACGTGACATACACAGCCAAGTACTTTTGTAGTCCTAATAGAAGAAATTCAGTGCCTAGATTTCAATCATATGCGAAACAGTTTCTTTGGAACACCCATGGTTTCTCGTACCCCTTCTATTTACTGGTGGAAATGATTATTTATAAAGTATGAAGGATTAAGCTCTCGCGTTAATCAATCCCTGAAGGATGCGTTATGCATTCGACTTCATTAACCATTGTTTAGAGGTGATTAAATGCATATCTGATCTTTACAATGACTCGCGGTGGCCGATCGGTGTATCGAGCCAGTGCTGCTATCCTCCAAAAAAAGTCTGGTACCAATTTGCCGGCCCTGGAGGCATGGAAGGCTTGGTGGGCCATAGGCGCGGGGATTGATTTCACGTGTGTGTTACAGGGCGCCTCCGACCACTACGTCACAAGCGATTATTTGTGGGTGTACAGGAACAAAGATAGGTAATAGTGAATTTCTAATACATCAGTCCATTTGTCGTAGTCTCAAAGTTGGGTAAAGAAGGCAGAAAGTAGGTCCTGATCCTCATTCACCAGCAACGAAACTAATGTGGAAGGTGGTTGCTAAATGTTACTAATGAAAAGCAAATGAGAACTCCTACATTCGGTAGCCTTCCGATTTCTTTGAAGATTTTTTCCAGTAATATGTTTTCAAAATTTAGTAAGAGCCAAAGATAAAGATGAGACAAAACTTAATTGGTGCCACATAGTTCTGAACAGTGGCGATTCTAGTTTTGATGAGGAAACTCGTCCCAGTTCAATGGATACTATAACAAGCAGGATGTGCGTTTCAATGCATGAACCGCGACGACCAACCAATACAATGTACGGACGTAGTATTAGTGCTCCAAGACGACGAGTTCATGTGAGACGAGATTCACGAAGTCCAGCACGAGTTCGGTTATTTCGATTTTCTTTGTTAAGTCGATTCTTTGCAAGTATTTTATGATTGTTTTTTCATAGGATATCCGTTTGAACAAGATCATGTCGGCGGTGACGGTGTTACTGGACGAGTTAGATGCCGACGGCTTGCGAGCAGTAATACAACAAGCGCAAGATCGTATGAAGAAAAGATGGTAAAAAGATGGATAGATGAAAAGAAAAGCTTTACAAAACACCCACGCAATTTATATAACCGTGGAAAACTTGTTTCTCCGCTTCTGTTTTAAGTTCGGGAGCCCAAAAAAATTTCGTCTCTCAGTTCCTACCTTGGAGAAAACACCATGTATTACGATTACACGGAAAAGAACATTCGAACTCAACTATCTGACACCGCATTAGTTGTTTTCCTTTCTTGAAACATGGTTTTCTCTACTGTCTGTACTTTACCAAAGGTCTTCCAATCTTCCAATTCTCACCAACGAGCGTTTTCATCGATGGTCAATGTCAAAAGATGAAAGAAGTAGTCGAAATCGTACTTGTGACAGTACTACGCAGTAATTTTTGAACGTTTGTTAAATAGTAGAGCTAAAGAAAATTAGGGAATAGTTAAGTTCGCGCTAAATCGGGACCAAGTGCCCTAACGCCCTACGGCACCGACAGGCAACTTACCAGATCTAAACCAGTTTTTCTAGAAGTCTCTTCTTCGGATTTTTCCAATTTTTCTAAGCAAGCCATTCGTCTTACCTGAAACCGTAGGTGTCATAAACACAAAAGATCCGTTAGGAGGCCCGTTGTTGTTTTTCTAACCGACCAAAAGAGCGACCACATCGCGCATTCTTCTAACAGTTTATGTTTCGCCATATTTTCCTTTGAAGCGCTTGCTTTTGTCTGCTGCTTTTATAACGAAAATTTTCGACAGTAATCGATTAATATTGATCCATTTTTGTGACTGGTTCAATAGTGGTGTGTGTGCGGGACGGGTAAGATCCACTCAATTTGAAATTTTTGCTATGATTCGTTTGTAGCGATTGCCAATTGCCTTTATTAATTTCTGTCCTTTATTTCTTCCGTGATATTTCTGCTTTCATGGACGTTTTTGTAGGGGTTTTTTCGGACTTTTTTAGCCTCATAATTTCATTCACGGCTGAACGTCTTTTGAAGTGGCAATTATTTCCTACGATACCGACGACGATATGTTTTCACGGTCGTGACGGTGATTTGTGTAATTATCGCTTTATTTTGGTGCTAAGAAGTTGAAGTAATAAATCTATAGCTAATTTGTTGAAGATTTTCAGCAATTTACTTTACTTGTGTAACTGTTTCTGTAGGGGGCGTGCGGCGCAGTGGTCGGAGATGCTCTGCAATGCACATGAGATCGATCCACGCGCCTAAGGCCCTCCAAGTCCTCCGGAGTCGACAAATTACTACCAGGCTTGTTTACGAAGATAGCAGCACTCGCTCCATACATTGGCAGGCCACCACGAGTCATTGCAAAGATCGGATATGCATTCAATCACCACTAACCATGCTTGAGAAGATCGATTGCATGGCGCATCCCTCAGGAATTGATCAACGCCGACAGCTTTATCGTTTTTAAATGTTTCTGTATTCTGCCGATATTACACAGTGTATTACTGCCCGTATTTTTGTTTCAGTTTCGTATAACATGCATATTTAAAAGGATAAGGATAATTATTTCAAGAGTGTGACCAACCACAATGATGCTGAGATTTTTGCGTAACTCCGGACCGCAGGTGTTTGCGGTGGGGGAACGATCTCGTTATCACCTTTTCCTATGGCTAACGCGTTCACCACCATACCATGCGGGTTCTTCGTTGCGCCTGTGTCGCATCTAGTTCTATTGATCAGGCCATCTGCAATCACCCGTCAACGGAGTTGGTTCGGGTTGCCCAAATCGGCACCAAACTCAGTTAAGCTAGGGTGATAGGCGAAGCGAAGGACCTGCATGATGTGGCGGTGAACGCGTTAGTCTCCCGAAATGGTAATAGCGAGTTCGTTCCCCATCGCTGACACCTGGGGACTGGAGTTTTGCAAATATTTCAGCATCATTGTGATTGAGTCACACATAATAACTTGCCGGGAAAAATTGTAATAGGCAGTAAATAAAAAGTTAACTCGTATGAAGTGCTGAGATATTTGCAAAACTCCGGACCACAGGTGTATGCAGTGGGGAACGAACAAGCGCTGTTGTCCTTACCGAGGAGCAGCGCACTTCACCACTACACCATTCGGATCCCGGATGACGAATGTTTTAGATTTCTTTGCGAGGATACTGACTTTTAAGTTAAAACCTTCTCCTTTATGTCGTTAGGCTCTGTGCGAACCTAGTGGAGTATTTGCATTAATTTCAAATTTATCGTCCAGGGCGCTTTCATACAGGTGTAAAGGTAGTCTACCTGTTTCGTCAACGAGTTCGTACGAGCAACCTTTACAAGAGGTAGGACAAAACATACCTAAACTCATGCAATCGCCGTTTCTACCTTTAGGGCATATTATGCAATTTTTCCTTGTATATATACGTTCATACGAGCGGTTACGAACTAACTGTCGTCTTAAAGTGTTAAATTGTACTTCAACTTCTCTTACCGAATTCTGTAGACTGACCCTTCTTAAGCAAGGCTTTATAGCTGCACCAATTTGGTTTGAAATAAAGGGCAGAATAATCGGGACTTTATTCTCGTTGGAATTGTGGTTTAGGGTGGTACGGAGTCTTTCTTTTTCCAAATCAATGCCAAGCAGCTACTACCGTTTCGCAGCCAGTAGAAACGCCTATTTGCTCCACTAAGTTCAGAAATTCCTTCTGCTCTGTTCCTGTGCAGAGATTGGTGGTCGTTCGAAACGTGTTTCTCACATGCCTGCGTTTTATGTAAGAAGAGTGAGAGGAGAAGTAGTAAACAAATATTTATTTACTACTCGACTTCCAGTACTAATTTGTGCCGCAATCGCTCTCGGATAGGTTAGCTTGAGCCTCCAAGAATAGAACCAATTTGCTTTCGGCTACTTCCGGGTGAATGCTCTGTTGATTCAACAGCCAAAAACACACAAGATGTTTGATTCAATTCCATCGCTATGGCTAATTAAGACATCCATATATCGGAAATCGCCAAATTGGCACCAGACTTGTCTAGCGAGATAAGAAACATTGACTTAGTACGGATGTAGGTCTTGTTGCATGGGCCAAATATTCCATTATTGACAAGTCGGCAAAATTGTGAAAGATTCCCATTCCAATGCAATAACCAGCGATTACCGTTGTTCCTTACTCAAGATTCCATGAAGTTCTGCTCACCATCTTTAGCCTCTATTCCCCATCGATCCTTCGTCACCTTAATGTGGCTTACAATGTCTTCCAATCTCAGAAGGAGTTCAGCATTTATGCTCAGAAGCCTAGCAAAGAGTAAGCCCATATTCTGGTTATTAGCTATGGGTGATCCATACCATACCAAAACAGTGCAAGTAATGCTGTGAGCTAAAAGTATAAGACTATTCGCTTCCATCAAACAAAGTAAGTGGCTCAAGTGCGACAGATGGCGACATTACGCACTTTGGCTTAGTTAATCGTTGATTGATCGCTGATTAGCGATAATACAAGTGATACGAGTGGTAGGTTTGTGAACCAACTGCTTTACAAAAATTGCAGCGCAACCGACAGGGAATCGCTAAAATGTAAAATTTGAGGAGTGAACACGGTAGAAGAATTCTACCACAAAATTAACAACACTTAAGCTCGAGTTCGTATTTGTTGAACATTGAAGAGATTGAGTAGAATGCCATTGTGACTACGAATTGCTTAATTATCCATTATTGTAAATGTCGATCGCTGAGTCTTGCTACGCTTCAACTGCTGCTTTCTTTTGGGGAATGGGGATAAGGATGTTGCGGTAACGAAGTACACGAAAGTGGTGCTCGCGGTGTGCTAGCAGTATTAACATAAAAGAGCTTCTCTAAGTATTGATCGTGAATTCTACGTCATTCGTAGCATCGTGGTGATGGTTGAATACATATGTGTGACGTATACGCTGGTTTCGAGTGACCTACTGATGAATCAAGTAGGTTTTATATCCATCAAAACAAATCTTGTTTATTTGCTCAACCTTGGTGAGATGGAGAGATAGTTAGTCTAGGATGTAAGACCGAACCTGGTCCACTATGCATTCTGCATTGTGTCTGTAAGCGTTGCATTACATACGTACTAATGTAGTAAATGAATTAGGAGTGAAAAGAGAGAAGCCTAAAAAGAAGTTCCACGATTGAGACGAGAAGCTCGTAAATTTTGAGGCTTCAATTCCATTCTGGATGGATGTTTGTTGCGATAATGTCTCGAAGAGGTCTCATAGAATGATGACCTTTCCGTAAGCACCGCCCATAATTTACGACGATCACCTCCTCCGTAGGACAGGCGGGCCCTCTCTTTACTCGTTTGCTACATATCCCACATCTATTTCTGTCTAAATGCGGAGCACCATTGTATTTCTCATCATAAAGGTTCGTCCGTCCACCTTCTTTTCTTTTACTATGTCTTTTTCCTTTACTTTATTACAACTCGGAAAATAAATAAATCATTCCGCGGAAGTGAAAAAACTCGCCTCGAATTCAACGCATCTTAAAATAAATAATTTCCATTGCTTATTATATAACCACCCTTTAATTGATAACCGATAGTTTATGATCACGATAATGGGAATAATGATATTAGTGGTAGGAAGGAACCAACCAGCACTTCAAGCTTAATTTTCGTCTTCTCCCTGATTTCTAAACTTCACAGCACGTTGGCTTGAAAACTATGACATCGATCTTCCCTCCACTTTTTCCAAAGGATTTGCAGTTTTATTCAATGTGAAAAAAGTATGAAAATAATAAATATCATTAATAAGCAGGCGTATCATTCAGTAGAAGTGAAAAATCAGTTCAAACCCAGCATGTCTTCTTGTAATAGACGGTTTTCATTCTCACTTGTGGAAAATTTATTAGAGCAGGAATTTGGAATGTGGAGATTTCTCGGGAGAAAATAGCCGTAGATTTCCTATGAGAAATGTTAAGTGTAAGGTAAATGAAGCCTCTCTCAGCACGGTTTCCCAAGCTGAGAACGAGTTCGGCGTTTCCCTCAGGAAGCCCAGCTAAGAGTGAAACAATGCCAGTATTCCGCACCGTATTGGTGTCAAATTAGTTGCATGGCGGCGAATCTCTCTCTGATCCACAAAGGCGGCGACTGTCTGGCGTGGTGACGACCTGGAGCAGACTTTGGCCAAGCTGTTCTCGGTGCTCCAGGGAACTTCGATGAATAAACCAGGAAATCTCCGGAGAATGGAAATAATGCTGGGGCCCGCACAATCCAGTGATGACGGGCCATTCAAGTAAGTAAAATAAGCGAAATGGGATTAAATAAATTCGATGTCCCGTTCGCTAAACAGTTAAGTAAAGGTTTTTTTAAGTGATGTACACCATAGTCAACAGCAACGCGCAAAGAATGAAGTGAGGGAAAGGGAAAAGTTTTGAAAAAGCCCTCAAAGAAGAAGCCAGTGAATTTAGTTGGAGCAAACATGAATGTTACCTACCATGAAGATTTGGTAGATCTAAGGTCGACGACGAATTCTACCGTCGTACGACGTTCGTTGTCCCACATTCTGATGAAAAGAACTCAGAAGAATTCCACTGTGGAAATATATGTCGCATTATGTTTTTGTCTCTGAAGAAGAACGGCGTCTGAAATCGCGAGTATCAGACGACGTTGATGAGGAGACGAAGCGTCCTCATCGACTTCGTCACGACGGCCGTCACCATTCATAAGAATCATTCATTCGTTAACCGTTCAACGGTCATCGACATCATAGACAACTATAAAAACACAGGAAATCATAAAACAACGTGTTAGCCTGATTTCTTTCGTTATCGACTAACACCACCCTTTTCTACCTTATTGAATACGTTACACTACCAGACACCAAAGTGCAAGAGCAAAATTAAAAGGAAATAGCTGCAAAAAATCGATATATTCATCTTAGCGGGACCGATATATATATACATGTTTGTACTTACATATATATATGTATATATAAGGGCCCATATGGTGTAATAGTCGGAGGCGCCCTGCAGTACCCATGGGATCGATTTCCGCGCCCATGGCCCATAAAGCCTACCATCCCTTCGGGGTTGGCAAATTGGTATCAGACTTCTCTAGAGTATAGCAGCACTGGCTCAATACATCGGTAGGCCACCAAAAGTCATTCTAAAGAACAGATATGCATTCAGTCACCTCCAACGATGCTTATGAAGTCGGATGCATGGCGCATCCCTAAGTGATTTAAGTGAATGATCAACGCCGAAGGCTTTATACTTCATCCTTTTTTATATGTTGACGAAACGGTTAAGTTAGCCACTATAATGATTTTCGGGTTTAATGAGCCTTTTTTCTTAAACAGCAAAGGAGCCGTGCCGTGGAATGATTGGAGCTGTCTTAGTATAATCCTGAGATACTTGCAAAACTCCGGACCACAGGTGTTTGCGGTGGGGGACGAACGCGCTATTGTCCTTTCCGGGGAGTAACGCGACATCTAGTAGAAATAAAAATGATTTCGTAGATATTTTACTACCTTGCTTCGACCATTTACTGTACAGTTCCATGCTCGTAACAACATTTGTTCAAAGTTACTATAAAAAATCGTGTTGGTTTCTTGGTATATCTTCTATCTAACTCTCGTGCTTCTGCTTGGGCAAACCTCAGATTTTACCCTGAAGTCCCAAAATGGTCCAAAGGGGCGTCCTCAGGTCTTAACTTCTGCTGCTCTCTAAAGCTTTTACATTGGAGAGATATTTATAGCCTTGTGAATTCTGAAGATAATAACACCGACTACTCCTGAGTACCTCGATTTCTAGATGGGAACGTTTAACATATTCCTTTCAGCTTAGCTGAACTTGTTCGGTAGTGGACATAAGATTATGCGTCAAAAATTTCATGAAGATTTATTCAAATCAGAGAAAAAAGGACATTTATAAAGTGTGAAAGAAGTTTTGAGTTATCTATGTAAATTTCGTCGGTTAGTTTCTCATAGGCAAGTCGTTTAGCCCAGAGTTAAAGTGTGAAGTTTCTTGCAATACACACGTGACCCTTGTTTCAATCCCGTGCCTTGGGTTAACGAAGCTTTTCACTCCTACAGAATCAACATGTTGGCACCAGACTTGTCTGGGAAAGTAGCAGCTCACCCTTATTGTTCAAGACCTAATCAAAGCGGGATTCTTTATTCTTTTTTTGCCTTTAATGTCATTTGACTACGACACAGCCTAATCAAAGCGGGATTCTTTATTCTTTTTTGCCTTTAATGTCATTTGACTACGACGCAACCGTGCCGAAAGTTTTCTAAGTCAGCCTACCTGACCCTCAATTGAGCCGACTGCATTTGCTTCCGAATAAAAGAGAACAGAGCACTAGGTCGGCGTAACCTTGGCACAGCCCCATGTTTATCGTTATGAATCGCATCGAGCGCCGAGCAACACTGTTATCAAGTGCTACGATCAGCCAAGACCATCCTAACTCAACACAGCCAAAAACCACCTCGGCCATTATCTTAAGAATATCGCTGTTCATTTAATCACTTTGAGAATGTTTTTTGAGCATCAATATTGAGGGAATAAATAGTAAATAATTTAACGAAAGTCTAATAATTCTTGAGATAAGAACCTAATTGTGGATATTCTTTAGCCTACAGTATTCGGTTGCCTTTATCCAAGCTGGTTACAAATGATAAAGGATAAAACTCCTGGGGTTGATCGATTCCTGAGGGATGCGCCATGTATTCGATTTCATTAAACATCGTTTGAGATGAGTGAATGCATATCAGGCTTGTGTAATGAATTATGGTGCCACACGGTGTATCACGTCAGTGCTGCTACCCTCCCAGGCAACTCTGATACCAATTTGCAGACCCCGGAGGGATGCGAGGCTTAATGATCCCAGGAGGCGATATCGAACCAACGACCACATGTTTATTGGAGAACACCTCTGAAAACTACCCCACACGAGTTAGTCAGAGCTAGACTAACAAGAAAGATTTGGTCACTAGTGCTCTGAACTTGTGAACATCACCAACCACCATTGTACCCTTTCCCGTATCTTTTAAACCATTTCTGGGCCTAGTTTGTTGTTATAGGCAAACAGGAAGACAGTTACGATCTTCAGATGATAAAAGATCCTGGTAAGGACAAACTTCTTTGGCTTGGTACGTAGTCTGGCCATTCGATGACCATTTCCGAAAAGTGAATATTCCTTACGTATCGCCTAAGAGTAGCCATACACCGTAAATGAGCATTTCCACCATGAAGTAGTGGAGAGAACCATAGAAGATTCTCGACCTAGTTGTGATAAAGTCATTAATATTATTAATTGTCAAATTATGCCAACAGAACCAATACCCGAGGTTTCACGCAAGTATTGGTTTTCCCATTAAAATGTTTTAAGCATATTCTCAAAGGACACACAGTCTTACTAGCTGATAAATGATGTTGGTTGTCCTGCGATTATCAAATTGGGCAAGTTTCTCATGCATTGGGTCATTTCGAATATATTCAAAAAACTGGGCTTGTTTCCTAATCAAGTATAGGAGTTGGAATATCCCTCAGGGTTAGAGCATTTGAATTCAACAGAACATGTGTCCTCCTAAGATCTGTATTTTCTTGCCCAGCTCCTGACATTATAAATAACCTTCATCATACGACCAGGTACTCAACCATTTCGACGACACTGGTACAGTATCTCCACTCACAACTAGTAAAATGATGAATATTGCCCAACAAGGCAACAATTCAAACAGAAGATTCCTCTTTACGATTTCTTATTCGGAAAGCGAATAATGAGATTTTTTCAGAAAGAATTTCAAGTTTGTGAAGCTCAAGTGTGAAACCTTACTTTTTGTCACAGGAGAGTGTTCAGTTATAGCGAAATATATAGGAAAATGCCAATGGTTACTCCTGTCAAAAAGCAAGTGATTCCATTGAAGCGACCGTTTCTTTAGAAAATCTGAGTCGTGCAAACAGAGTCCGGTACTCTTGTAATTCATAGACTTCATATTTTTTTCGGCTTACCTCTACACTGCTCCCAACTGTTTACATCCTCATCGTTGTTGGCTGGTGTTTCTGGGTCCAGGGCTGCGATGTGCAGCGGGCGGATTTATTGACCTGGCAGGGTTTCCCAAACTGATAATAAGTCCAACGTCAATTACCAGGAAGCCGAGATAAGAGTAAACCAATACCAGGATCTGCCAACGTACTGGTGTCGAACTAGTCTCATGGTGGCAAATCTCTCTATGATCCACAAAGGCGGCGAATGCCTGTGATGGTGACGACCCGGGGCAGACTTTGGTCTGCCTGACCTCGGGACTCCAGGGAATCACAACGGCTGAACCACCAAAACTCCGGAAAAGTGGAGGTTATGCTGGGGCCCGCGAAACCAGTGAAGATGGGCCATCCAAGTATCCAAATAAGTTACCTCTATAGTAAAGGAATTAGAAAGGTTTTTAATACGTTTGTATTTTTCTACCTGCAATTCCTCTCCTAGAGATGGAGAGGTAATGTGTTGTAAAAATGTAATATGACGATAATATAACAAAATTCAGAGATTCTTCATCACCGCTTACACTTTCCTTCTTTTTTCCTCTTCTCCATTTTTTCTTACATTCAGTGATCTTTTTGGGAAAAACCACATATCAGTTATCAGAAATTATACCATTCAACGTCACGAATACTGTCCATCATACGTTTTGATGAGGTCAAGCGACACTTGGATTTACTCTGTGTCCTGTCACGACGGCCACCTGTGCTCCTAGCCAGAATGATGAGTTGCATTATCGGCGTGAAGATTGATCCAATGACCGTCGCCAAGGATGCGACGCTTCTTTGCACTGAGATACACCTATTTATAAATCTTCTGAGGTCATAGTACCATGACAGAGTGCAAATATGCTTGTAGCCTCTTTTGTCCTTCTCTTTGAATATGAATATATGGCATTACTAGGAATCGGTGAGGATTTCGCTGTGAGAATTTCATTACTAAGTCAAAGTATTTACTAGCAAAAAATTTGTTTGCATTCCATTTTTTGCATGGTTAGACCCGCTCGTATCACCAGAGTTTTGAGCAATGCCTTCACACTTTCAGGTGATCGCCTCGGAAGCGAAAATCGTAGGCAACAAACTCATAGGTGAGTGTTTTTCTTTGCTCGATCGGATGAAAACTTCACTTTCTAAGCAACGTCGTCAGCATTTATGCTCAGCTAAGGCAAAAAGTACAATGTTAAACTATTTACAAACTCAAAATGCCTGACTTTTATCCACTTCCAAATATTTTTTCACGCCAGGGTATCATGTGAAATACAACCACAATGATGCTAAGATATGAACAAGACTCGGGACCCCAACTAAGTTTCGAACCCGCAGCTACCCTTCACCACCGGCTCACGTATCTCAGGATCCTTGTGGTTGCATCTCAGATAATACTCTGCCGTGAAAAAATAATAGGCGGAAAATAAGAGTTAAACATTTTGATTTCGACTATAGCTTTAGCTTAATTGAGTTAATTGACGATTTGTGCTCCCCTAATCATTCCCGTTGATGGAGGATTGTTGATAGCACCGTTAGGTAGATAAGTGGTCGAGAGAGCGAGACGCTCGATGGTGCAGTGGATAACAAGTGCGTCCCCGAAAACGGTAATCGTGAGTTCGAAGCTCACCTGAAGTCCCGAGTTTCGCACAATTCTTAGCAGCATTGTGTTTGTATTTACAAACTATTCAACACTTGTACAAAGAAGCTTCATGAACAAGTTGACAGCTTTTAAAATTAGATAAGCAAAAACCAATTAAATCAAGCACATTTTTTTTAGATTCACCGGCCGTCAGCTGCGGTCCAGAGGCGATACGAATAATCGGTAGGAGTGAGGATGTGTTTGAAGGACAAGTGAGTGACATACTTTTCCCATACGCTTCTACTGGGCGACTAAAAGGCGGACAATAGCGTTCCAAATGCTAAAAATTGAATGGGGCTTCGGTAAGAAAAAGCAAGATAGAGTTGTCCTAGTCACACTCTTGGTGGAGTGGTTTAACTGCATGGGTCACATTTTTGAGCTAAGGCTTTGAGATTGACGTGTCAACTCAACTCAGCTCTTTGTGCAGCTTAATAAAGGACGATGACTATTAAGGGTTAAAAAGTGTCAAGTATCTGCAGAAACTATCCCACAGTGATAATGATGTCGGCAGCTTGAATGAACGTTCTTTCTTCTCTGGAATGAGTGAAAAGTTAAGGATTTTGCATATTTCGCTTTCAGTGAACACCTCTAGTAAATATGTAGTGTATATATGTTAGGAATAAGCCAAAAATGTTCAAAAACATCTGCAGATGTTTTTTAGGTATTCGTGAAAAATCAAAGGCGTTCAACCGATTGCTTTGTGGTGTATTCAGCTGAACAGAACTCAACGACACCAGAACTTGCAGTTCCACTTGATCGAATATCGGCCTGCGGTATTGATCTGCAAAAAAATGTCATTAACATTCAACATCATAATTTCCTTTCGATTTCACTCAAACACTTTCTTTACGTATTACACGGCTAAAGTTTACATATTGTGTAAATCCTATCAGCTCTCTCATTCGACTTGATGTTTTGCACCTATGAAGGAGTTGGAAAGAGACTTTAGCTTCTGCTTGAGGAATTTTTTCCGCATGAGTGTCGCTGGGTGCTAGTCGAGCACGATTCTACCTGAAATCTAGGGATTTCCCTGATAGAGCATATTCTCAGGCGTTCACCACTGGTAGTAACCAGGTCTTTGTGGAACAACAGAACCTTTCTCAAAGAGGTCTACGACCAACTTGGCGATGCCCAAGAGACACGAGCTTGGTTAAGTGGGGCGAAGTTGTACCAAAGACTACGGGTCTATTGCATGGCATTTGGAACTTCTAAGCTACACGTCCATAGGTAGTGTTATTCCAGTTGAAAGCACAAAAATATTCCATCTCTACTTTTTGAAGAAAACATACCCAATTTTCTGATCCTTTAAGGATACGAGAAAAAAAATAGCTTTACAACCAAATGAGATAATAATGCCACTGACCACATCGCTTCGACGTAGGTGTAGACTCAGTATAAAGTAAGAAGACGTCGGCACTTGTAAAACACTGTTTTATTCCATCTTGTATTGTCAGCTACTCTTCCCTATGTAAAGTTTCACTCCTTTTTGTTGAAAAATCAGTTTTCTTTTTCAAGTAAAAACAGCGTAGTGAGGCTCCTTCGTAATCGAAGTGGTCAAAAAGTTGCAAGTCCTTGAAAACTAGTACTTCTTATCCGATTTTATTCTATTTTGACCCGTCTTTACGTCTACTGTGCTGATCCCAGCACTTCCCACATTCAGTTCGTTTCCTCGCATCCAATGTCCACAAAGATCCCCCAACTTTTACGTATGGCTTTGGTCGTTGCTTGAAGATTCTCATTTCATCTCGAATGTCGTAGAATGCTGGTCGAGTCGATTCTCTCTGGAGTCCTGAGATAGTCGACCTAGAGCGTTCCCAGTTGGGTTTCAGATGGTTATTTTTCCCAGAAAAGTCCGGCACCAATTTCCCGACTCGGATGGATGGAAGGCTTGGTTGACCCAATGCGGAATCGAACTAGCACCATGCTCGTGATGATGGGCATCACTACCACTGTGCTATCCGCTCCTGAAAAGTGGTAGTACCATGACCAAATGCTGAAAAAGAACGCGAGAGGCACGGAACCAGAGTTGGTTTAAGCGCCGACATTCTTTCCCACTAACATGGTAAATTTGTCGCGTACAACGGAAGGAATTGGATCTCTATACCGAAAGCGAAGCCAGACCACTTTTGCTGAAATTTGCTTCAAACAAAAGATCAGTTCTTGCGGAGATTATTATCTTAAGAGTTTCTCATTTCTTTTTCGAATTTTTCATCGAAGGCGTCCCATTGAAAAAACCAAATTCATGCCGTAATTAAAAGATAGACTGTAGATTTTAATAGAAAAACAGGAGCAAAAATAGACGAATGAGCAAAAAAGAACTATAATGAGGGCATCAGTGGTGCCAGTGGATAACAAATGAACACCGGAAAGAGTGATCGTCGGTTCGAATCTGTTCGGGAGTCAGAGTTTTGCGGAAATCTCAGCATCGTAGTGATGATATTTCACATAATGCTCTACCATAAAAAAATAATAGGCAGTAAATAAAAAGTCATGAATTGCAATTTCTCTAATGAGTATATTTTTAAGCCATCACGCGGACTGGAGTTGCTCGCCGTGATTGTGT
The DNA here is from genome assembly GCA_900624975.1 of Angiostrongylus costaricensis. Classification (NCBI taxonomy): domain Eukaryota; kingdom Metazoa; phylum Nematoda; class Chromadorea; order Rhabditida; family Metastrongylidae; genus Angiostrongylus; species Angiostrongylus costaricensis. The sequence continues at coordinate 21,505 of UYYA01000536.1, forward strand.
TTTCTTTCCATCCATCTTTCGTAACAGCTGGCGATCGAGCTTTTGCCGTCCATTGTCTCTTTCAACAACATCAGATTACCGTATCCACTCAATTCGATTTCATAAGGTACTTGATCCAATCTTAAGAGTAAATTCCGTATAGGTGCAAATGAGACATTACGGTCGACATTGGTCACCGTTCTAAACACTCCAGGAAAGTCTTATTCTGTGTTCAACTACTCAAACTGCTAGATAAACTACGCGCTCAAATCTGTAATGTGCACCAACTGGAAGGGTTTAAGTAGGTACAGCCGCTTTTCACTGAAGCAACTTGTGTACTTTGTAATGAACGGAAAGGCGCCGTCGACCGTGACATTGGCAATGTCAAACGAGCAGCCTCTTTCGCTTTTTTGATTTTTACTAGATTTCTTTTCGTGTTTGTATCGTTAAAGGCGGTGTTACATCGAAAGATGAACAACGATAAAAAAACAACAGCGAATATTCGAACGCTTGAAGACTTTCAGTCTTTTCCATTTTCAACTAAGCTATTGCATTAAACTTTCAGCTGTGTCAGTTGTAACCGATTCGATAGTCAAAATCCTAGACATATTCGAAGTTCACTTTCTGAGCATGTAAGAATCTTTTTGTTACTATGCTATCTGAGCTCGCATCTTACCAGCAATGATAAATGGGACAGACACGGTAGTCAGCATAAGTTGAACAGTGTCTCAACGTTTATTGGAAATAAGTCGTACTTAAAAATAAGACATGTAGTTTGTTTTAGTGATTTAACACCAAAGCTTGTAACTGGCAGTGCAGCGTCGACGCCAGCTGTCAACCTTACCGTAGTCCACGGGCGAGTGCCGACAGAAGAGAACCCGGCGCAACTCATCTCTGTTGGACAACCGCTAATGCTGATTTGGAAGCTGGATACGTTTTCCGGTAAGCTTTCTTTTATACCAAAAAAAACTGCGGATTTCTTTGACATAGGCGCAGATATAATGCAATGGTCTTAACTAAATTTCTCGTTTGCTCATGACTTGTTTTTTTGCATAGGTAAGCCGTAACCTCCATTATCACGGTCTAAGTGGGTCGTTTATATTGCTCATTCCCTCGGCCCTAGGTTTCCAAAAATAAATCATTCTATGATGTCGAAGATATCGTGCGTTTACGATCCCTTCTTCAGCAAAGGATCGCCACCTCTGCACAGAATGAACACTGTAGAGCTCTTTAAATTCCTTCGTTTCTCAGTTAGTTCTATCGATCACTGCCATCAGCAATCAACCGTCAGCAGGATTGATCTGGGGAGCCCAAATCGGCATTGAACCCAGTTAAGCTGAGGCTATAGTTGAAATCACAATGTTTTACTTTTTATTTTCTGCCTACTACAATTTTCACGGCAAGGTAGTAATCGATAGCGCTGATCGGTAGAACTAGCTGAGAGACAGGCGAAACGAAGGACTCGCATGGTGTGGTGGTAAACGCGTTACTCCCCAAAAGGACAATGGCGCGTTCGTTTTCCACTTTAGACATCTGCGCTCCAGAGTTTTACAAATATCTCAGAAACATTATGGTTGTATTTCGCTTAGTACTCTGCCGTGAAAATTGCAGTAGGCAGAAAATAAAAGTAAAGCGTTGTAAATTCAGTTCTTTTTCATTCTCACAGCGAAGCCAGTTGTCAAATTGCGGCCCTCTGAAGCATGGCAAACTTGGCTAGCCCAGAAGTACGAGATCGAACCAAAGACAACGTGGAATTCAGTGGACCTCTAACGACTGCACTGCTGAGAAACTATGCAAACAATCATGGTTCATCTGAAAATTGTGTTAGGCAGTTTCTCAAGTTTCAAAAAGTCGTGACACATTCACTCGCCTCTCCAGTGCTCAAGGGAAGCGGTCACACGTGGCTCATTGACAATGAACTCTTCACCCTTGAAGAATATGCGAACCTAGAACACTGCTGTACTTTGAGTGATCTTCGAAACTCTTGCAGTTAATGTTCTTTATAAGTGAGACAATACACCATTGGTGCTACGCTATACCATCCATGTCCTCTTCGGAAAGGATTTCTGCATTTCATTCCTTTTCTTTTTCTGGTTTCGTCATTAATCAGTTGCTGACTATTGTGATGAACTGGGTGAAAAAACAGTGTGATTCGGCTCAGTGTTAACAACGGGGCGGTGGTGCTGCAACCACTCTACTGTGCGTAGATATTGAATTATTTTATTGATAAAGGCCGTAAAATCTGATTTTTTTGGGTTCAGTAGGAAAGGAATAAAGTTTTTAGCGTTGATCAATCCTTGGTGAATGCGCCATGCATTCGACTTCATAGGGCAATGGAGGTGAATGAAAGCAGATCTGGTCCATAAAATGACTCGGAGTGGCCTATCTATGTATCGAGTGAGCGCTGCTATCCTCTCAGACAAACATGGTACCAATTAGCCGATCTCAGAGGGATGGAAGGCAAGGAGAGCCTTCGGCGCGGAATCGAAACAAAAGCATGTGTGTATTGCAGTGAACCTCTAACCATTACGATATGTGAAAGAAATTGGGTGAACAAAAGCTCGCAGCTGACAACGCTGAGCTTCTTGTTGACACTGGAAGCACCTTTGTCTTCCTTACTGAGTTTTAAAAGAGTGGTCAGCTTCATCTTAACCAAGAACAACTTATTATTAGCAGAATCGTAAACGATGAGTAGTTTCTTTATTCAAATGCAATAGTAAAAATCATAAACACCCCACGTTCGATCTGGTGACTGTCATACCCAGAAACAGAATGTGTTGCCACGCTTTTTTGAAAATCGATTCTGGTTTTCGTAATGATCCAATGTCGTTCTGTAAGACTCCTGTTTCATAATTAAAAATACCAGTATTAGTCACAATGTAGCCACTTTGAATGATAGTTATGGATCACTTTCCTGCGAGTCCTTCCTTTCGTCTTTCTGTCAGTCGTGTTTTAAGCTATGGGTGCTATTAACAATCATCCATCAACGGGATTGATCTGCGGAGCACAAATCCTGCATCGAAGCTAGTTACGCTGAAGCTATACTATACCGCGGAAAGGGTAATAGCGGGTTCGATCTGCAGACATCTGCGGTCCGGAGTTTTGTAAATCTCTCAGCATCACTATGGTTATATTTCACATAATACCAGTATTAATTATCGTTCTACTGATTACCTCGTTCATCATGTCCACTGGAAAAATAATGTGTTTCTTGTAAATCAAAATTGATCTTCATGACAATGTTTGTCGATCGACGTTTCGTTGAGGACAACGTTTATTCATTTCAGAACTCTACGGTATTCGTGTGTTGGATTGTACAGCTGAAAGTAAACGTCGACAGCGTATGCACATTATCAGAAATGGGTGTAGTATGGATAGCACGTTGATATCAGATGTTAGGTAAGTGGAGATCGACACCTTGTAGATCGAGGGTTTGATTAGCTTCTATAATGCTGAGATATTTGCAAAACTTCGGACTGCAGCTGTCTGTGGTGGAGAACGAACGCGCTATTGTCCTTTCCGGGGAGCAACGCGTTCACCACCACACCATGCGGTCTCATTGTTCCGCCTGGCTCTCAACTAGTTCTATTGATCTTTTTTGCCATCAGCAATCGCCCGTCAACGGGATTGATCTGGGCAGCTTAAATCGGCAACGAACCCAGTTAAGCTGAGGCTATAGTTATTAAATTATTAATTAAATTTAAAAAATTATTAAAAGTTGCCAATTATTATTCTTAAGCTATTAAAAAAATCGATAGAACTAGCTGAGAGACAGGAGAAACAAAGGACCCGCATGGTGTGCTGGTGAACGCGTTACTCCTCGGAAAGGACAATAGCACGTTCGTTCCCCACCGCAGACACTTGCGGTCAGAAGTTTTGCAAATATCTCAGCATTATAGAAGCTATATTTTGCAACATACACTGATCTATGGCACAGCTTCTCTAACAACAAAGCTTTTCACGTCTCAGCATCGGAGATTTCTCTCCAAATAATGTGCTTTTTTGTACATGAAGTGTGTTTTGGAAAACTAGTCAGTTGTCTAGAATGATAGAAATGATTAAGCTCTCAGCGTTGCTCAATCCTTGAAGGCACGTCATGCATTCTTCTTCATTTAGCATCGTTGGAAGTGATTGAATGCATATCTGATGTATTGAGCCAGTGTTACTATCCTCGTAGACAAGTCTGGTACCAATTTGCAGACTCCGGAGGGATGGAAGGCTTGGTGAGCCTTGGGCGCGAGGATTGATCCTATGAGTGTAGCAGGTCGCCTCCGACCACTGCGCTACACATGCCCATCAGTTGTTTAGTACTCATTAATGGGATCTTGATGTACGAGTGAAAATAGGCTTTCAATAAGGAAAAAAATGAGATAAAAGATGAAAGAAGGATGAAATTATTTGACGGAAGGAATCAGCTACCTAGAATTCCTTCTAGAAGAACTCAACTCATATCATACATTACTCGTCCATAAATATTTCATTAGAATCTACAGTTTTGCTAACGATATCCACTTGGATATTTGGATGACCCGTCTTCACTGGTTGTGCGAACACCAGCATAATGTCCACTCGTTTCTCTGTCGCGCAATCGTCGTTCATAATGGTGGCCCGCTTCAATCATGGTGACGTTTGCAAAGCCCATTCCGTAATCCTGAAATCGTCACCGTCTATGAATACGGATGGTTAACGCAAGGCAAAAGTATGTCCACCCATCGTTTGGGTGGTCTTCCAAGAGAACGATTGCACTCTGTTGAAGTTACTCCACTATTCTTTTCGTCTACCTGTAGTCTCTTCCTCCTATTATATAACGACTGCTCCGTTGATGTATATTCTTCTGTTCCGAAGAAAGGATAAGTTTCGAAGATCTGAGCCGCACAATCCGGCCAAACGTCGTCAATGCTGGTTGTGTTTGAGACGACATAGTTCCGATGCTCGGTGGGTGGTACGCTGTTTTCTTGACGTGGTTGCGTTATCAGCCCACGTCTCTGCTTCATAACAAAGTGCTGGGAGAACCGTTGAGTCGAAAGGTGAACGCAAATTTTCCGGTTCACTAGTTGGTCGATGGCTTCTTTGAGTGGCTTGAAATGCGGCTCATGCTGTTTTCTTCTTCTAATTTTTCTTCATGTTGTTCTCCATGTTCACCAAACGCCCAAGGCCCACTTACAAGGTGGTTTCTGTAACCAAAGGACCATCCTGTTCAATTTGCTTACCTTAGCACCATGGGTCCTTTGTCTTATTTATATCTTTATAGCAGACATATCTTTTTTCCCGCTTCGTTAGTTCGCTGAACATTGTCTCTGCTTCGCTGGTGCCCCTCTGCGAAAAGAAGATTTGATAAGAATTTTCCATCAATACGTATGCCCGTCTCGTCCCCATCGAGTAACATCATTATCCACTGCAGTGCAGCAGCAAACGGCTTTGGCGATATTGCGCCGCCTTGTCAAGCTCTCTTTTCTATGGACATGGTAAAAAATTGATAGAAGATCTATGTATTTGTGCTGCAGTTTCAATAACAGACCACCAGTGTTCGTATACAGGCTGGTTCCATTCCTTGGTGCACTGAAAGGATTGCATTTGTTTCGGAGCTGTCACACGCTTTTTTTTGGTCGACAAAGGTTAGGACAAGGTCAGATGCTACTCCAAACAGACTTTTATGACTCTAAATATGGTTTTCATGTTGCCCGAGAAACAGAATATCTATAGGAATACTGCTCTCTGAACTAGTAGTGCCACATCTGAGGAACTTCTTGAACAGCTCCTAGAGCACGATCAGCAAGCGTATTAGACGGCAGTTGCGTAGATTTCTTCAGTCACTCTTCTTGGGTATGATGGCCGTACTTGAGCTTCTCCACTAGTCTGGAATTTTCTCTTTCTGAAGGACAGATGTTGTGTGGGTTGCGATAAATGCGGCAAGCAGCTCAAACGAAATCGGCGGTGATATTATCGGATTCTGGAACTGTGCCTACCTTGGTGCTTTCTATCGCAAATCTTCAGATCGTAGAATGTCCGGCGATTTTTCACCAATAGAAATTTCGAGGCCTGAGACGGGGATTAAGAAGCAAAGAAGATTGGTATAGAACCTTTCCGTTATCAATTCCATATCATGGCGAGATTTAGCGATAGCCCCATACTCGCTCATTTGCGGAGATAGCGGAAATTAAAGTCGCAAAATTACCAATGGCAATTCTTCGTACTAGATCGTCCTTGAAGCACTTTCAGCTACTTTTTTTTTCTTCCTCTACCGATAGAAATCCTCTTGCAAAGGTATTCTACAGCTAGCACTTCTACAGCTTATCAGTCGTGTTAAGTGTGCTGCATTAGGATCAAGCTTCAGTGTAATTCTCTTTCCGAACAACTGCTTAGTGGTAAGGGGATGTGGCCCAAACTTCTTATTTGAGGAATTGATGCGGGTTCGGAGCAAGTTTTAAGTCCTTCGGAAAGCAAATTATAGTCCTTTGTCAAGTATTTATGTATCTGCCAGTCATATGAGTAAAGGATTTCGTTGGGATTGTCCTCGTAACACACGACTTGCTTCGTTTTCTTGGATGATGACAGGAGTTCTTTTTCACTTTATGGTTAAATCAAATCCTCCCACGGAGAAGGCTGTGATCATATATAGTACAGAATTCAGCTACCACTAAGTTGTCAGAGAGGCATCATTTTATGTTTGTGAGAATATGGTGGATCTCCGCATGAGTCGTGCCGTTAGGAGACTCTCACGTCCAACGGCGATCGTCTCTCTTCTCGAAGAATGAATTTCCATGGAAGGGATGTACTGTGGGCAGGAGTCCTACGAAATGGCTTCCATTCTCATTTTGTTTCTCTATTTTAAATTTCCCTACTCTGTATCCATTTTCGTTAGCCATTTCTAATCTGGCGTTGAAGTCTCCAATAGCGAATTTGTAAAAGGAATTCTCGTTGTGGATTACTTCCTCCAGCTGGTTGTAAAATATATGCAGTTCGATCTCATCGGTTGTAAAATTTAATGAGTAACAATTGATGCTACTGACTCTCTTTCAACCAGTAAGTTGGAGACAAAGAATGGCCAGGCGCGGTAATAGGATTTTGTTTAACCTCCCAACGGTTTACTGCCTCATCGTGGCTGTGTGACGTTCCTAGGTGTAGGTCTGCAATGGGCGTTCGCCCCCTGCAAAGCTTTCCAAGCTTAGAAGGAGTTCGACGTTTCTAGCCGGAAGCCTAGCTCAGAGTAACCCATTATCACGATTCACTACCGCACTGGTATCAAATTAGTCGAATGGTAGCAAATCTCCCTCTGATCCATTAGGGCCGGCGATTGCCTGATGGTGACGACTTGACGAAGGCTTCGGCTAGACTGCCAACAATAATTCACCTTCAGACCCCCGCACACTGCTCTCCCACCTATGACGCCAGGCGATGGGTCAGCCTGTGAAAGGTGGTCGAATCTTAGGCTGCACAGGACGTCATTGTAAGTGAAGTAAATGAGAGCACCCACGGCAGGCAGTGGACACTGCTTCTTACTGTGCATCGAAAACGCTAGAACAGTCTCTTCCGACCTTGCTCTTCTTAAGGCTGTTGATCACATCAAATTTTATTTGACCGCCCTACAAAAGACAAAAAGCGAGAAGATCGGTAAACGATTATTAGATGGAACCATTGTCATTCGTGGAGGGAAATCGTTACGAAATGTCAGAGACGTTGGTTTTGTCGTACACCCATCTCTTTCCCACATAGTCAGTTACCTCATAAGAAATACTATCAGGAGAATAACATGAGGTTTTAAATATCTTCAGCCTACGACTAAATTGTGGACCTCTGAGGTTCAAGAACCTTGCAGAGACATTTTTTCAGGAGGGGATAGATTGCTGAAGATTTTCTCAACAACTGTTGATATGGTAAAAAGTTGATGCGTAACCAATTACTTCGACCTTCACGTTCAGCCTAGATAACGCAGAACATATACCGCCAGACATCTTTTAACACTACACCATATGAACCTATGACAATACATAAATGGTTAAAACCTGCACACCTCTGCCTTATTTTACGTAGTGACCCTTGAGACCACGTCCAATTTTTAGCCGCGCGCGCTAAATTGAATATTTTGTTCGAAAAAAGTGTTTTTTCTTTACAAATAGCCTCCTGAAGGGAACAGGTTTTCATAGACCACTTCTTGCACAACATCAGTTTTGGATAAGTTATTTCTGTGTCAAAATAAAGGGTCGGAAAGGATAAGGAAGAATTTGAATCGACGAACAAAGTCCACACAGTGCACCCATGTTCGCATTGAAACCTATTCATAAAATTATTTATGTGCTAGTTGCAGATATGCAGAACAACAACTGCATGCTTATGCCGATGCAACAGCATTTAAATTTCCAGATTTATCTGACGTATGGTTCAAATGCTTAGTAAGGTTATGCATAAAAAGGTGAGCCACTTCCTATCTGTGTAGGCTTGTGGTGTGAATTTTCTCCGATATTGCAGATTTGATCATCTTCTCGTTATGGGAAAGTCTGAGAGCGATCTTTGCAGAAATATAAGCGTATGTGCTTTATTTACCTGTTATACTTACTTATTTGATACTTGAATGGTCCGTCCCCACTGGTTGTGTGGGCCCCAGTTCCCATTTTTCGGAGTTTTGCCGGTCAGGCCACTGTGGTTTCCTGGAGTCCCAAGGTCATCCTGGCCAAAGTCTGCCCCAGCTCTTCACCACCACGAGCAGTCGCAGCCCTTAAGGATCAGAGGGAGATTTGCCACCATGCGATTTTGATACTAGGACGGTGGTGGATCCTGATGTTGATTTACTCTTAGCTAGGCTTCCTGAGAGAAACGCCGGACTCCTTCCAAGCTTGGGACACCCTGTCGGGAGATGAATTACCAGCTGTATATAGCAGTCCGACACCCAGGAACACCAGCTAGCCACAATGATCCGGTAGACCGTTGGGAGGATTTAGTTGTTACAAAAAAAGAAAATGCCCAAGACCGACTTTCTATTAACCTCGGCATTGATTGATAATTCGATGTTTTTCTTCAATAAGCAGACACGAGGTTATTATTATAGAATTTGTTAGCATACAATAGCTGACGTTTCGGCGGTTTCGCCTTCTTCAGAGTCGTTTATTTCTTGCAAGTATTTAAGTTAGTTGATGGATAGCAGCAGCACAGAGTACTACATGGGCGAGGACTGTGCCTCTGTCAGATCATTGGATTAATCTGGGGTATAGCACCAGGTCACGCATAACGACAAGACATTCCTCCTTGCGGTTCATTTTTGAATTTTTGGAATTTATCCAAAACGCTTCAAGAGTTTTACGCGCTGATGTTTTCGATTCATGCGTGACGATAGTGACTCCTACTTCAAAATTTTCTCCGTTGTGTTCCAGCATCCTATGCACGCTTAATGGAGTGTTTGGTTTTAATTTAGATTTACCGACTAGGTGTTCGCTTATGCGGAGGCATAGCGGTCTACCCGTTTCGCCAACGTATTCGTCCCCGCACGCTTTACAAGAGATCAGATAGACTGTGCCCGAACTCATGCATTCACCGTCTCTACCGTTAGAGCAAATTATGCAGTTTTTCGTTGTAGATAGACGGTCATGTAGGCGGTTGCGAACTAGGTGGCGTCTTAGAGTGTCCGGTAGTATTTCTATCACTCTTACGGAATTCTCCAGACCGGTCCTTATTAAGCAACGTTTTATAGCTGAGCTTATTTCGTTTGAAATAAAGGGCAAGAGGAACGGAACCTCGTTTTCGATAGAGTTATCGCTCTGGGGCATGGGTTTTCCTCTATGCCTATGCCGAGAGGCTACAGTTTCCTAACCATTTGAAATGGCTATATGACGCACCAGTTTCAAGGATTTCTCCCTCTGCTCTGTTCCTGTGCACACACTGGCAGCAGTTCGAAACATATTTCTTACAAGCGCCCTTTTAGTGCGTGAGGGATGAGAGGAGAGGTAATGAGCCACTATGCTCTTACTGCTTGGCTTTCGATACCACTTTGTGTTGTAGCTGTTTTCGGATAGGTTGATTTGAACGTTTAGAAATGGAAGCCAGTTTCCTTTCGGTTTCTCACGGGTGAATTTTATGTACTCTGACTGTTCATTCAATATCTTAAAGCATTTGTCCATCTTCTCTTGTGTGGAGAAGATGACAAAACAATCATCTATATACTTACAGTAGAGTAACGGCCTGAGATCGATTACTGGTGCTTTAAACATAAAGGCAATGGCAAGGGTTGGTGCCAGTCGCTGTCCCATTGCCAACCTTCTAATTTGCGCGACCCGGACTGGATATTTCCCGGACCATCTGAAGATCGAGCAGTTTAAACAAACCTTTAGGAAGACCATAAGCTGCTGAATCGAAAAGCCATACATGTTAATTGCTTCTTTGTGTTGCTCAAGAAGCTCGCGGATGGCTTGCATTGCGGAGTCGTTCGACACGTTAGTGTAAAGGGCGGTAACGTCGAACGACTCCATAACGTACGCGCTTTTGGGACGTGCGTTACGCAGACGGTCTAGGAACATTTGGGTGTTCGTGAGATGGGCTGGTATGTGCCTAAGCAACTGGTTGAGGATTAGGTTTATAAACCAAGCAATTCTATCTGTAGGCCCGTCTACACAACTGATGATGGGTCTAACTTTAAAGGTGGAGGAAAAAGAATGTGGTTAGAGCTTCTCAATTTTCCTCTTGTAGAAGTGCAATATCCGAAATCGTGAACGCAGACGAAGAGCACCGCAATCTGAGTGGAATATGCTTGGAATCGACGACAATGTCATTGTTGTTACGAGCAGAATGTCAGTCGGTGACGATGACATCAGCGCACTCAACTACTCAGCACTAGGTTCATTGCATTTCCTTTCCATTCTTCTCAAAATGTTGGGGAAAATCGTTACCTAAGCAATGATGATGAGACTTTAGTACAGTGTTCAGTGTTGATCTGTCTTTTAGAGAAGCGCCGTGAGCTATCGAATCCATTGAAAAACGTGGAGGTCATTGAGTATATATTTATGCAATGAGTTTTGGGGTCGTAACGGTGTATCTATTCGGGGTTTTTATCCTTCTCAAGAAGTCCGGTATTAATCTGATGACCTCGGATGGATGAAAAAGTTGTGTACCATATGAGAAGGCGTTTAACGTTCAGAAACGAAGATTTCAACTTTATGTAACTTATGGAGAATTTTAGCACCAACTGAACCACTTCCATCCACCATATGTGTGGAGAAGAACGCTATGGCGATGATGTCGGCTGTGTCTGTAATCGTTTGTGTTTCTACTCTGCTCACTACTGCATCAATGTTCTTTTCAAAAATTAGACCAAATCGCTATAATTTATAAAGGAAGGACTTTTCTTTGGAGAGTTTTTCTTTTTAATTAGAGATTGCGCTGAGCCGATTCGTGTGGATAGCTCGCTTTCGCGGAAGGCGAGCTATTCACACGAACTACAATAGATCTCGGGAAAACTTTAAAATCTGCGTTTATTCTGTATATAGAAAATCTCCGACTATCAAATACTGGTATCTTGTTATGTTTCCGTTAATTGAAACGAGAACTTAATTGTTATTGATTGACATCTGGATAAAAGTGGAGCGCTATTGTGACTAATTTCTGATAACCCTTCAACGTTCTTCAGGCAGGTGAGTCCTTCAAGTATTTAATGACTGAATAGCATCTTGACCCTGGGAGAAGTGAGAGAGAAGAAAAAAAAAGACAAAAGACAAGCGACGTTGAGCTTCTTCTAACTGAAATGTATACGAAGTCTGAACGTGAATCAAGCAAAATTTACGCGCAAAACCCCCAAGGTGTTTTCGATGAATTATGTAAATCCAGAAATGCATGGAAAGCACAAGGTCTCATTACAACACGTAAGTTAGCATCTTAAAGGATGAACGATAAACCGGTCGGTGTTGATCAACTCTTGAAGAAGGGGCCATGTTTCTGACTACATAAAGATTTGCTGGTGGTAATGAATACATATCTGGTCCATATAATGACTTGCGGTAGCTTACCGATGTATCAAGTCAGTGCTGCTACCCTCTCTGAGAAGTTTGATACCAATTTGCAAGAAGAATTCAGTTCAGAAAACTCTGGTTGGTCGAGTCGACGACCGACGATTTCTTTAGTAAATTCGAAGGTAGGCTATGTTTTTCTTCATCTTTTTCACAAAGTCTAATTGCGATACTGCGCTTATCGTGATAATCTGCTTCACTGACCTCTACTCCGTGGTGATTCTCATCCAGGCGGGAATATTGCGGTTTAATAGTTACGATGTGAAACACACAACACTTAAGGAGAATTTCTCCGTCGTCATTATAGATCCTTGTTAATACATGAGGTGTTCACGCTTTCACTTGGCATGACCAATAAGATTATGATATATTCTCAAAGTTTACAGCAGAAGTTCTTCTTCAGAAGTAGGATTTCTTTCCTCAGACTTTTCAAAAGTACTAAATTAAATCAATGGCGGTATAGAATGTCTTTGATCGATTTTCTGGAACTATTATGGATCGCACGATGCTTACTGCAGTCAGATTAATCCCCGAGTTCCTTCTCTTCTCAGGCAGCTCCATATTGTTGGTGGAGATTACATTCGAATTCCTGAAGTCCAGAAAGAATCCACAGTTATGGAAGCTTTTGAAGGGATGGTCGCGTGGTCGGTGGTGAAGTGTTTCCTCTGGTAAATCATAAAGCGTAAGTGTTTACAGTTGATCATTTAAGGGGTTCGCCATGCAATCAACTTCAATAGACATCGTTAGGGAGGACTGAATGCATTTCTGACCATTGCAATGTGGTAACCTAACGATGCATCAAGTCAGTGCTGCTATCCTCCCAGACAAATCTGGTACCAATTTGCCAACCCGCAGGAATAGGCTTGGTGAGCACGGAGCACGGAATCGAACCAAAAAAACTTCTTTATCGCTGGGCACCTCTAACAGCTTCGCTACACGCATTAAAGAAAGCATAAGGGATAGAGCTGTCGGCGTTCATCAATCCCTCAAAGGTGTTCCATGCATTCGACTTCATTAAACATCGTTTGGAGGTGATTGAATGCATATCTGGTCTTTAGAATGACTCTCAGTGGCCTACCGACGCATCGAGCCAGTGCTGCTATGCTCTGTAGGGCGCCTCCGACCACAGCGCCACACGACCCCTGCGACACACACTCAGATTAATCATATAAGTAAATTATTTCGTTCGCTACCACCTCGTCGCTTAAGATTCGTCACTGTTCTCCAGAGTGGAGGTGATACTTTTTATGCTTGTGGATGATTCCCATCTTTGTCAGCGGACCGCCACAGAACAGAGCACTATGGAGCAGTTGGGTGCATAGCGTCATCTCTTGCTGTGTGCCACTTCCACGTTGATCATTATCATTTCCTGTCTGGTATGAATCTTCTTCCCTCACGAGAAGTGCAATTCCATGAGAACCTAGAAGTGTGAATAGAATATGAGAGGTAATTTAGCAAGACAATTTCCATCTTTGTTTAGATCTTGATTCCCAAACACTGCGACACCACCTCCACCCTCACTGACCGTTATAACTCTGATGTGGAAGTTCAGTTGCCAAAAACTTCTCAGTGATTCTTTACCCGAAAACCACTTCTTTTCACTGTTCATATCACGTGTCTAATTTAGCCTTATACGTCGATGACTAGCATTTAGGGATGAAGTGATGCATAATTTCTTCTGGAAAGGTCATTTAAAACTTTTCTTTAACCACCCGAGATCGCACGCTGTGCCGGTAATTCTTGCATTCAATTCGTTCCATCGAATCCATCATCCACGAAAATCTTCAACTTTTGCGCATGGGCGCGTTCCGTGCTTGAAGATCTTTGGCCTTCTAAATATCGTTGAGTCGTGCTCCAGTCGATTTTTTTTAGAATACGAGGAAAACCGTACTCTGGCGCTTCCAAATATTCATCACAAACATTCACTAACTTCTGTGGGTCGGAGGGACCGAGCTGAGCCCACACAAGTCTCATAGCAATTCACTGAGTCGGGAGGGTTGGGAGCGCTGCTCAGCTCTAGATGAAGTCGCCTTGCTCATAATGAACGGTGTAACGGTATAACTATCGTTACTCTATCCGCCTTCATGGTTGATAACTAAAGGTGGAAAACAAGGACGCCGAGATTCCACACGGGTAAATCTGATTTGTAGTTATGTGTGTGCAACAAGACTTAGGCTAAAAAGATTCAGTGACGGGTTCTTCTCTCCACATGTACTACAGGTCCCATCATCTAAATGGTGTGCGTTAGTCTTTTTGCTCGTGGACTTCTGTACGGTTATCGTGTGAGGCTTATTATAATTCCCAGCACCCAGAACCTGAAAATCGGCATCAGAGGGATATGTTAAGGACTTGTACTTGCAAAAAAAGAAATAGTCTTCGTTGAGAACTATGAATGTGCTTTTACTCAGCTGATGACGTAGAATGCTCATATCGTTTGATGTCCTAGCTGAAGACGACCTAGGTAGAATAAATTCAACAATTCCACAACTCAGCAGACAAGATACTATCTTTTTACTTTCGATAAAAGTACTTCCTTACTCCATTTACTACACAAATATCCCTACATACAATAACGAAGATTATAACTAAGAGAACTAACTTCACCCTGATAATACTGAAGATTTCCCGGAAATTAGTTCGGTTCAAGATAGAAAGATACGCATAAAAAGTTTTCCACAAGGAAGACATCACAGAAGTCAGAGAAGTCATAGATTTAGATGTGAAATGTTAATTTTGATAGCGGATAGGTAAATATATACGATAAAAAGCACATAGCTAAAGAATCCGAATGTTAGAAGTCACGGAAGCATTAAAAATTTATCCAATGGTCCACACTGAAGTCAGATTTCTCAACTATTCGAATGGTGCTCTCTCATATGATGCTCAAATTTCGCCACACAGTCCTGTTGATTGTCACGTTCACATGACTCTGTATAGGCGAATCTGTACAGAACCTGTAAATCCAAATAAATTACTACTTTATTCAACCAAAAGTAACATTAGTAAAGAAAAAGTATCAAAATCATCTCTCCTTTAGTTCTCTATTAGTATTCATGTAAATCTTTAAAACGTTTTTATTTCCTCTATGCGCAATCAAAAGTCATTCAGTCACTAACCAGGAAAACGAGAAGATGAAGGACCACCAAATAGAAGAAGAACGTCAGCCGAGCCGATGGGGAAGTCATAATTGCCTTTCCCTACAATAAAACATAATTTAAGCTCAAAAAAAACCACGATAGAGCACTTCTATCGCTTAAGAGTTCTTGCCAGTAGATATATTTGAGCAAGGTGAATTGTTAATTTTTGTTGAGGTCATGTTCAAAGAATGAACCTGGTGTGGAAGGCTACAGTAATTGGTTTAACAGAACTATTTAAAATCTAGCAGCCCAAGCAAAATATTAGCCAATAACGCATAAAATAAATATAGTCTAAAGAAATGTGGGAAAAACTAAGGTTTAGAAAGCGCTCTAAACGGATTGTATTTCACACAGCTTCACTAGGAGGCTCACAAAAAATGAAATCGTCGAATAAAAGGTAAAAAAAAACATTGCCAGTGAAAATACTTAGAACTTAATTTGTTTCCACTCTACTTCATCGCGTAGTTGTTAAATTTCTTAGATGAAAACAGCACGATTTTGAAGTCTGATAACAGTTAATGATTACGTAAAAACGAGCCCACCATAGTCGAAGCATCCTGGTGAACCAAGATCAACTCCTTTTTATAAATGAATTTTCGTATTGAGTGATACAGAAGAGAACCCGATTATTGCTTTGAACCAAACTCACAATACTAAGTGAAGCACGATCGTGTAACGGTAAACGAGCGTAGCCCCTCTCTGCTTCCGCTTGTCCAAATCTTTGAAATGGATCTAACCGGCGTTCATACTGTGCGCTATAATTACCCTCTTCAGGTAATGGAACACTTGTTTCTGCCGATTTGCTTCCTGAAGGGAATGAATTTTATGAAGCATTAACTATCGAAAAAGTTACCTGCATAACGAAACAAGACCCACCGTAACCTTGGAGGAATTTGATCCTCCCATACAGCTTCACATTATCTTCTTGCAGTTTTTTCATCTCAGTTTGCAGCATAGTCTGCTTCGTTTTTTCTGTTATCAGTTCCTAGAAAACTACGAACTTAATCGTCGAGCTGAAGATCACTGACTTATTTTAAAGAATAGTGGCTTTTTCATTTGTCGTAATGCCTTACTCACAATTACAAATACAACTAAGTAATTGTCATAATAGACGATCAATTTTGACATGGCTCTTGTCGTTTCTTTGGCAAATCAATGTGATGCTATTAATAGAATTTCTAATATTGTGAACCTTTCGTCAACCTCGTTTTACTTATTAGTGGCCATAAAGCGCATATTTCTCTCAGCGGTTTACCACCTCATCGCGGATGGGAGGTGTTCCTGGGTGTCAGACTACAGTAAGAGTAAACCAATACCAGGATCCACCACTGGTATAAAACTAGTTGCACGGTGGCAAATCTTTCACAAGGGCGGTGAATGCCTGTGGTAGTGACGACCTGGGGCAGACTTTGGTCATCCAAGTATCCAAGTAAAGCGCACAGTCGTTAAAATACTACTGTATACGACTCCTAACATGGACCCAACGAAACGCTAACGCAATAAAGCACCACTCTTCACCGGCTAGGGAGAGGAATAGAGAAGTCCATTATACAGTTTAAAAAAATAGACAAACGATCATGTCAGTCAAATTTAAATAAAGAATACAAACAAGTGTCACGAAACGCTGCAAAAAGCGGAGTCATTGCAAGTCGAGTAAATATGTTAGAGATAATTAATGTAGCAGAATAACATTTACTATAAGCAATTACTAAGACTTGATTACTGAAAGAGAAATACTACTCACTTCCTCTAAAGCGCCAACGCGAAGCTTCAGGCGATCTCTTTGTGCCAAGGCAATCATAAGCACACTATTGTCATCACCCTCAACCTTCGTATCGTGAACAACCCCAAGCATGTCAATGGTGGACAAGTCATCTCCATACCGATCCTGTTACAAAATCTTATAATATTAAACGAATTATGACGAATAAAGAACCATGTGTACATATGTTTACAATTACGCTCAGGACAGGTGCACTGTCGCCGGTGGACATTGTTTCATATGCATCAACAATAACCACTTTGGGAAAATAAACAGCATCTGGTCCCGGGACGATTTCAGGAACTTCGATTTAGCACTTCATTAGCTTTTAGCCTATTCAATGCTCTTGAGCAAAGGCTGCGTTCATTTTTATCCAAGCAAAAAAGAAAACGAAGAATGGCGACCACTGATTTCAGTTGATAAATAAAAAAGAATAAAGCTTTCGGCGTTGATCAATCTGTGAGAGATATGCCATGCACTCGACTTCATTACGTATCGTTATAGGTGACTGAATGCATATCTGGCCTTTACAATAACTCGTGGTGGCCTACCGATGTATCGAGCTAGTGTCGGTATCCTTGCAGACAAGTCTGGTCCTAATTTGCCGACCACGGAGGGATGGAAGGCTTGGGGAGCCCAGAGCACCGGGACCGGTCCCATGTGTATTACACAGCGCCTCCGGCCACTGCGTCACACGCGCTCCTTTCATTTCATTTGATCACACTTAATATGGCTTGATATTGGTGTGAGTACAATAATAGTCGTTAAGTATAGCAGCTGTTCCAAATGATGATCCACGTTCTGAACCGGTGAGGGAATTGTACTCTATACAGATACTATATCGCTTTGGCTGCAGACAGGCTCCAACTAGATATTAAATCACACAAAATACTGCTTAGCTATCACATAGGGTAAACAATAAGGTATCACTCTTCAAAAGATCTGTTGTTTCGTTCGTAAGGGTGAGATTTCAACAGTCAAGTTTGCAAAAGAGTTAAATATATCCTGGGATTGAAAACTGTTTAGAATAATACTATAACGTTAATGTGAAATATAACCAAAAGCGTACTGAGATATGAGCAGCACTCGGAAGCATAGGTGCGCTTCAAACCCGAAAATTTGACATAATTCCTTGCCATGAAGAAGAAACAGGCAATAAATAAAAGTTCAAACTGTGAACCCTTTGGTAATCTCTAAGTCATTTTTGGAGCGATGTAGACAACGTATTTACTAGAGACAGTTCTATGGAGCCACCACTTCCAACTCAACCTTCTAAGTGAAAACAAGCTTCACTATAGCATGATTAAGCTATTTCAATAAGCTCCCCGAGCCGATCCTTACATTGTCGTCATTTTTTATTTGCCGCCTATTCTTTTTCTTTTAAATGGCAGAGTAATATGTGAAATATAACAGCGTGTAATAGCGTGTTCGGTCCACACCGCAATCATCAACGGTGCGGAGTTTTGCAAATATCTCACCATCATTGTGGTTACAGTTCACATAACTACCACTAAAAAAAAGAATAGGCAATAAATAAAACGTCATTACATCGTGTTTTGTACCAGAACTTCAACTTGACTGGGTTCAATGGCGATTTGTGCTCTCCAGATCAATCCCGTTCACGGGAGACTATTGATAGCACCTATAGGTTAACAATACGGCCGAGTGAAAGGCAAAACGAAGGACTCGTACGGTGTAGTGGTAAGAGAATTAGCCCCCGAAAATGGTAATAGCCTGTTTAGTCCTCATCGCAGACACCAGCGGTCCAGAGTTTTACAAACAGCTCAGCAACACTGTGATCCTGACTCTATTTTCAAGTTTCAACGATGCAGCATTCGAACACCGGACATTTCACGCTGCTAGACACCCACATCTGTTCTGTTTCCAATACCTTTAAAAGTTCAATTTCCTTGGGCTTATTCTAATTTCGCTAAAAACTGATCAACTCGGAACGGACGTCTTGCCACCCATCAGCATAGTACGGTAGGCGACTCTGCGACTTTTATACGCGTCACTGTCCTTCGCTAAACCTAATGAGTAGGATATTCCTCACTTAATAAGCCAATACGTCAAACACAACCAAAGGAGCACAAACACAACGAACACTTCGTCCGGCGAACGCTGAAGCCAAATCCGCCTCGAGTTTTGCGATCAGCTCCTTATGGGCAGCGTTCTGTTTTCGGAGTTGTTCCAGTTCGGTTTCATTCGTGGCGAGTGAATCTGAAACAGACAGCAGACAATGCACATCACGAAATACAAAGAGGACCACATGCTCATGCACACCATCACTCTCTTTTCACTCACTTAACATCGTGCAGAAGTAATTCTGATCGAAATATGAAGGAAAACAGCTCTACGCTAGGAATCGAAGAGCACATTAATCACCTATTCATCAGCAATAAAACAGTTTATGGAGTATGGTAATACAAAAAGAGGAGACAATAATGAATATTCAACATAATGGAGATCAGAACATAGTCGAGATTTTTCTGAACAGCCACCTGTACACCGAGATCGTAAGACTAGAATGGAAACAAAAACCAGCTAATTCGTATCGAAAGAAAGAAATCACAAAGAAACGAACAAGATTAATTTCTCTGAGGTAATCTAGACTTCAGAAAATTATGATTAGAACCGATGAGACCACCAAATATAGCGTGAACAAAAATAATACAGTATAGTAAGACGGAAAGTCAAGACAATTCCTTAATTCTTTAGTGTCCTTGATGTCACTTCAGAGTTTCGTCGAACGGAATGCTAAACTCGGAACGTCCAACGCATGGCGTAACTTTGTAAGTCTCAAAAAGTAGTACACGCAAAATATAGCTCCTTTCCCTAGTTACTGTTATGTTAATAGTTACATAGCAGAGCCGTAGATGTTAAATGTTACACCTACATGTGAAACTCCTAAGGAAAAACGTCAATACTTCCGATTACAGAAGTGTCAAAAGGACTGAGATCATGGTTATAAAGGTTGTACAAACCCTCTAAGTTATATTTTTGGAAACGACTAGTGTTAAGTCGATCATGCTACACCAAGACTAGCACAATAGGATTTCTCGTGCTAAAACAAGAAAAAGTTCCAAGAAAAGTGAAAAGGAACTCTACAAAGAGACAATGCGCGATACTTTACCAAGTTCACAAGAATCACGAGCTCTTTGAAGCCGCTAACAATCGCATTTTTGCAACTGCACGATCCAGCTGGCTAGCCTTTTCGCAGCGTTCTTCGGGCGAAAACAAAGGCGACGCTGTGGACGATGTTGTGCTGTGGTTGTGTGGATGGTCATCGTTTGAAAACACCAGTAAGGAATTAGTTTGCTCATCATTTGCAGTAGCAGTAAAAAGTTGAGCCAACGGTGATGTGGAAGAGACACTGTTGTTAGTGTGGTCATCGTTCGTATACATCAACGAATCCGCTTGTTCTTCAGTTGTTGTGGTAAGAAGTGGCCTTGAGACTACCGGTACCATGGTCGGTAGTGCCTCGTCAAGAAGAGTGTAACGTGATGCATTCTCGAGAATTTTGTGTAAATCCTGAAAAAAAAAATCCAAGAAGTTCTTTTAGATTCTTCATTATTGTTCATATAGAAACGAATGCCTACCTAACCCACTCCACAGCTCATTAACAATGATAACCTACACACTCCTCCTACTTGGACAGAGCAGATATATACAGAATCATCCTTGATAAGCTCTGGTCATTAATTCCGTTCTTTTCGTAAATGTTCGAATTTTGTTTGAAGGTTTTCCCACCGTCTGTTAATGAGTAATTCTGTTACGATACACTGGCGAAAATGTTTTCCCAAAGTTACTTTGATACGTCCACTACCGTACGGATTGATTTCAATGTCTTCCTCCCTGCTGTTTCTACCACCACACAAACTTCCTTTCCACTTATACTTCCGTATTAAATCAATGGCTTCTTTGCCAAAGATGTTCTACCTGACGTGGTTCAGATAGCAAAAGTAGTACCTGTTGCCAATTTTTGCTCTCCGGAATGTTCCCCACAGCGGGTGGATACACTCTTCCTTCTTTCAAACTTGCTTTCTGTCGCGTACGATGGTTATGAAACCAGTTGTTTACAGTCCGAATATTCAGGTTTAACTTGAGCGAAAGCTGGAGATAAATATCTTATGTAGATACTTCCTAGTACGGAAGTGAAGTCAAACACAGGAAACAGTCATTACTTACCAGTTCCACAGTCTTCTGACTGGGATGGTGTTCATGTTGGAAAACAAATCGTAGCGCTTCTTTTTGTTGTTCCGTTATGACGGTGCGCTAAACCGAACACAACGTTGACACTGAATAACCTTAGCGCAAGAAGCAGTAAACAAACCTGCACTTTACGAGGAGGAGGCTCATATGGTGGATCCGAAAAACGTTTACCGTTTCCATTTAATGGATTCTTTTCTAGAGGAAGACCAGCATCAATCTATAACGAGCTGGTTAGATGGTAATAGAACTAACTACGAACTTTAAACAAACTTCAACATACCCTTTCTCTCATCAAAAGTCTCTGAATAGCATCTTTATCAGCCAACCAGGACTTCATTTTTTCAAATGGTTCTCTACCTCGGACAGACAACGTTGACCATCTTCGCGGACGTAAAAATAATTCTGAGCACCCTCCAGCAGAAATTCCCAATACAGCTTCACCAAAAAGCTAAATGGAAAGTACAAAAATTATAACTACTTTGCAATCACTTTCTTATTTACCGCCTATTCTTTTCACGGCAGGATATGGTGTAAAATATAACTACAATGACGCTGAGATATTTGCAAAACTCCGGGACGCAGACAGGTGAGAATCGAACACGCTACTAGCCTTTCCGAGGGCTAACGCGTCCACCACTACACCATACGGGCCCTTCGTTTCGCCTTTCTTTCAGCCGTGTTTTGTAGGTGATATCAGCAACCACCCGTCAGCGGGACCTATAGTACAGCTCCAGCTTAAGTGGACTCAATGCCGATTTGTGCTCCCCAGATCAATCCCGTTGACGGGTGATTGCTAATATCAGCTATAAGTTAAAGTACCGCTAACAGATAGGAGAAACGAAGGACCCACATCGTGTGGTGGTGAACGCGCTAGTCCCAGAAAGGGAAATAAAATGTTCGATCCCCATCACAGACATCTGCGATCCGGTTTTGAAAATATCTCAGTATCATTGTATTTATAACCACATTATTCTTAACCTTCTTACTTTGCATTCCTATCAACTATCTATCCCTTACACAAAAATATTCTTATTAAATTCTTCTTCTCAACGGTTTACCTCCTCATCGTGGCTAGGAGGTGTTCCTGGGTGTCGGACTGTGATGTACAGCAGGGAGATTCGTCCCCACGGCAGGGTCTCTCAAGCTGAACAAGAATCCGGTTTTTCCACCAGGAAGCTTACCTAAACCAATACTAAGATCCATCACTGTCCTGGTATCGAAGTCGCATGGTGGCAAATCTCCCTCTGGTCCACTAGCGCTACGACTGCCTGTGGTGGTGAAGACCTGAGGCAGACTTTAGTCAGGCTGACCTCGGGATTCCAGGGAACCACAATGGCATAGCCAGCAATCTCCGAAATATGGTGATTATACTGGGGGCCGCACAACTAGTGAGGACGAGCCGTTCAAGTGTCAAGTATTAAGTAAAGTCGTCTTAGTTCTTAACTAGCCACTAACGACTAGCTACCAAAATTATTGCCGGATGAAAAAAATAACTCTGTTAAAAAGTGTTAATATTAAGTCGGCAGACACAATAGATAGTAGCTCCGCTAAAACTTCTAATAACATTGCAGTACAAACTTTTTTCAATCACTTTAAGAACGAAAGATTCGGACAACTAGGATTAATGGGCATTTCGATTCAACTACATCATAAGAAACTGGATCAAGCATTTAAAACTGACCCTCTGAGAAATCCCATGCAGATGAAGACGGTCTTTTACTTTCCGCACTAGAAGCGCTGTATCAACTTCTTCAGCGTCTTCTCCTGATTCCGGAATGTCATCTGGTGTTTCCACAGAATGTAAGTCAAACTCAGAACGTGGTAAAGTTGCGACATCGTCACCGTCTTCAAAAACTTCATGTTTAATTTTGATTGTCGGCGACTTTTCTTCGTCACACAATGATTCATGGTTTACGGACGATGACGAATCTAAATATAGAGATAAACCAAATACTAAGGTTAAAAACAAACTTTAGCAGACCATTTTAACTTCTGAGAAGACATAAATATGAAGATATAATCGGATATTCAATATGTGCGGTCGGATTCAAGCATGAAGATTCCAGCAAAGACTGGGTTTTATTGTCAGAGTAGAAGGACAACATTCATGAATTGTAAGTTAAATTCTATTCAATGAAATTGTACGAAGTCAAAATTCCCATAAAGTACCATACGCACCAAAACGCTCAACAGCTTACCTGGAATCTGCTCGTCCTTCCGCTTCTCGACGGTGGTCTCCGATCGAGCCCTATTTGCTGTTTGCGATACTTCACGCATGAACAGTTTCATTCGAATGAACGGTTCTCGTCCTTTTTGTGTCAGCATGTTCCACCGTTTTGGGCGAGCCAGTAGATCCGATACAGAACCCTACAAAGAATTTCAGCAAAATATTCGTTCATATTATTCCTCTACTGTAAATGCACAACGTTTAAGAACATTGAAAAAGGTTGCAAGATAACAAAATAAACCTTTAGATGGTTTCCTTTATAAACAAGGCAATCTTCAAAGATGTCGCAGTATAACAGTACAAACAGCTACAGTTCGAAGATTTGGGAAAAAATTCTTAATGAAACACACCTGACTCAAGCCAAGAACATGTTCTCCAAATTGACGCTGTGAAATTGAATTCATCGATAAGAATTCCTTTATCTGAACATGAAACACACATATTATCGAATCAAGCAAGCAGTGATGAACACAGGTCATAATTCCTTTTTTTCTCCAATGAGAAAACACGAGGTTGGTATTATAGCACTTATCCGCAGCACACAATAGTTGACGTTTCGGTGTATTCGCCTTCTTCAGAGCCTGGAAAGGTTAAGTTGACAAGCAGTCTACTCAGCCAAACACTTTCATAATCTCAGCAGATATAATCTACCTTTTACAAAAAAAATTTTAACCTACTCTTTCTAAAAACGAATTATCTGCTAAGGTTACGAAAGTGTTTTGCTGAGTTGACTGCATGTCAATTTGATGTTTCCAGGCTTTGAAGAAGGCGAAATCGCCGAAACGCCACCTATTGTGTGGTGATAAATGCTGTAATACCAACCTTATACCTGTCCATTAAAGAAAAACAGTAAACTACTGATCAATGCCAAGGTTAATACGATATCCCTCTTACGATTTGCTACATGAAGTGCCATTCCTACTCGCATTTTAACGCGAACAATCTTTCAAAGTAAGGAATAAAGTTAACAATAAAAAATGAGAGAACATACCTAAACCTCTAAACTTTGTTACTTCACAACAAAAGATAACCTTAAAGTAGCTAAAGACTTCGTAAGCCAGATATGTACAGCTAGCTCCTGTTACTAATGAAGAGAACAGACAACTCGTTAAGAAAGACGTGAAGTAGCAAGTCTAAGAAAAAGCAATGCATGAAGAACAAAAGAACTGAAACCACACACCTGTCTGACGACGTCTTCAGTATCAATGTGTCCAAACATTTCAAACTGATCCTGCCTGATCGGTGACAGTCCGACACGCATACGTGCGCTCATCACCTATACAAAAAAAACGAGTACATTTGATAAAAAGTCATACCCATACCATGTTCTAAACTTGGAGACAAAAAAGACAGTGTTTGGAAAAAACTGCATAAATATTTATTATTCTGGACAACTTTGGATAGCAAGTACTTTTCCGCGTTCATATACCCAAAGCGAGAATACACAGAGAGCTTCCACTGATTGCAAGGAGCGGCAGTGAGTTACAAAAGCGTTTATTACCAAAATAACAGTTAATAAGGAATAGATAGTAATAGAAGTAGACAAAGAAATACAATATGATAAAAGCAAAGTAGATGACTGGCCGTTATATTCTTATCAAAACTATTAATTAACAAAAATTTGTGTCCAGATATATAATATCCTTGTATCATCTTGAATACAATGAGATGATACAACTGTTAATAACTCAAAAGATCTAATTCCTAAAGACCTTGGCATAATAATCGATATATCCATATGTACACTCTTATTAACTGCTCTTCTTTCACCTGACGCAAGGTTGCTATAGATGTTCCTATTCTTGTTGCTGTCGCTGTTCGATGATTGACGTCTCGGCAACAACGTCTTCCTCAGAGCCCTTCTTTAGAGATGGTCATCCTCCTGAACAACACACGAGTGGTCCAAGGCCACGGGTCTGAGGAAGGCGAAGTTGCCGAAACGTCAGTCGTTGAGCAACGAAAACAACAACAATAAGAACATCTACATCAATATCACCTCAGCTAAAAGGGCAGTTGGTAAGAACATTGAGAAGCGTTGAACATAACATGAAGTCCCCAGTATCGACTTTGTATTAACCTCGGCACTGGAACATGAATGCATCGTTTTCCTGTTCAACAACCGCGTGGTTTTTACGAAGCATACCTTTACTTCCATACAAAAACACACAATACAACTGTAGCCCACGTGTCGGCAGTATCGCCTTCTTCAGAACCACCTCTAACGTGACTTCCATTGAGGAAGTTTAAAACAGCCAATTTTAGTCTCATATGGTTGATGACTGCACCATCTCACATCAAAAAATAAGTGAATAATCTCGATAAGGACAGAGAAATTAACGATGGTAAAGGTACACCTTTAGAGGCAAAACCATCGCAGACTCATCAAGTTGGTTAAATTTTAATATAATTAATTCGTATAGTGTGTTTCCAATAACGAACAGTAACTTTAGGAAGATAAATTTCTTATAACTAAATGAATACCTTAGATGGCATAAACTTGTGAATTATGAGTGATAGAATTCACATTTCGAATTCACATTGCTAACCTTTTCTTTTCTACCTACTATAATTCTTTACAGCAGAGTATGATGTGAATAGCTACCACAACGATGCTGAAATATTCGCAAAACTTGTACCCCAAGCTAGATCGAACCACAATTTTCTTTTCCAAGGGATCGCGCCTTACACACTGCGCCACGGAGGCCCTTTCTCTGGTTTTTTCTCAGCTAGTTTTCTACCTACCAGTGCCATTAGCAATCATTCGTTAACTGGATTGATCTGAGGAGCCCAACTCGGGATTGAACACAGTTAAGTCGAGGTTGTAGCAAATAAGCAGCAAATAAAAAGTTAACAATATGTCAAGTGTATAGGACGGTCAATCATCTAAGATTTGTTACACACGCATGAGACAGTTTGTCTACCTGATGAGCATGACTGATGGATGCCATTCTCTCATTGTGCGACATTTCATGATAAGACGGCGACGTATCTTCCGTCTAAAAAAACGTTTAAGGTTTCTTTTAAAACAAATATTCATCTCGACATCGAGAGAAATCTCTATGCGAACCACTTCGAAAATTAAGACCTAACACTTGAGGTGCAGACGCTTACCCGTTTTGGATGATCGTTACCAAATACACGAGTAGCTATAGCCCGCTCGAGAGTAGACTCATGAAAAACGAACAATAACATCTTTCATAAGAATTATAAACTTTAGAAAACTTCTTTAAAAAAAGTCCAACTCCTACCTGTTCTCTAAGTTTAGCCAGCTCAGACTGGAAAATGCTCATTATTTTCTCTTTAGGAATATCATCATGACGCCAGCGACTATTTCGTGTTGTAGAACCAGCATTTGAAGCTTGATTTGTGCCGGCAAGGCGATACTTAAAAGTGTAAAAAAGAAATTTAGTTCAAATAAATACATTCAAGGAATGGGCAGTTCAAATGAGATACAACAGGTGATAATAATGTCTTCCGAGGATAAAGCTAGAAAAGGATGAAGCTCTCGGCGTTGATCAATCCTTGACATGAACGCGCCATGCATTGAATTCAATAAATATGGTTGGATAGGATTTAATGCATACATGGTCTTCACAATGACTCGCGGTGGTCTATCGATGTATCGAGCTAGTGCTGCCAACGCCCACACAAGTCTAGTAACAATTTGCCGACCCCAGAGGGATAGAATGCCTGGTAAGCTTTGGGCGCAGGGATCGATCCCATGTGTATTGCGGGGCGCCTTCGACCATTGTGCTACATGCGTCTTCTAAGGATATGGATCTCGTCAATTCTTTAAAAATTTCGAAAAACAACGCACTACCTGGTCCTCACGAGCGCTAGCAGCGCGCTTAAATGTGTTCTCATCTGATTCCTCAGGTGGTAACGGACCACTGCTGCCCTCCCATAAGGATTCCGGTGTCGGGTGTTCAATTCGAACTTCTGAAATCAGTCACGGTATATTTTCATTCCCAACGAAGTATACGGGAAGGAAATATCTCAATTAAAATACCACTTGGCCAAACACGTCGTGGACTCAGTGAGCACAAAAGATCCACAGCTTCAGCGTCCGATATCCAGCCGTAAATCCGACGAAATGCTTCTCGTCCCTTATCAGTTAGCTTACTCCAATGACGTGGTTTTGATAATAGCTCGCTGAGAGATCCTTGCGACTAAAATTTACAGTCATTGAACGAGTAGAACAAGAAGGTAAGATATTCACAATCAAGTCAGCATGCTCGATCGATTTCACAAACTGTTTCCATGGTTAAAGGTTTGAAATAGCTGTGGAGCAATGGCGGAAAACTAGATATCGACAAGAGTTTGACAAAGTTCGTGTTGACATCTAGTTCTTTATCAACCTCGTGTAAGCTCAACAATTTAAATTTCGGTTCGAAAACTACCTAAATATCGACAGTTTTTTCGTGAAGTCTTATAACGCACACACTAAGACATGTGGACAGCCCGTTCTCACTGGTTGTGCGGGCCCCAGCATAATCTCCATTTTTCGGAGTTTTGCTGGTTTAGCTATTGTGGCTCTCTAGAGTTCCGATGACAGCCTAGCCAAAACTTGCCCCAGGTCGTCACCACTACAGGTTCGCCGCCTTTGTGGATGGATCAGAGTGAGATTTGCCACCATGCGATTAATTCTTCGTATTTTTGTTGAGCAAACGCGAGGTGTTATTATTCTTTATTCACAAATGAGCTGACGTTTCGGCGGAT